>JAODAL010007940.1:0-121537 GCA_025379985.1 Phyllomedusa bahiana | reverse complement strand
CTTTCCCACAATTTTTAACATTTGGCTGAGAAGTCAAAATTTAAAATTTTTTTGGGTCATGGTGCTGTGAGATACAGCAATAATCGTGGTCCTTTGGAACAGAAAATGTGCTTCTAATGGGCATTTCTCCCCCACAGTTTTTAACAGTGGCTGAAAAAGTAATATTTATAATTTTTTTTGGGTCATGCGCTTGAAAATGCAGCAATCACAGGTCCTATTCTAAAAAAAATTTTCAACAGAAAAATTTGTTTTTCACAATTGTCAAGAGGGGCTCAAGGTGATGGTGCTGTCAGAAACAGAATAAGTAGGACACTTTTTAATGGACACATATTGCAAAATGACTTTTTTTTTTTTTTGCAAGATCTTTAACATAGCTAGCAATCCCTGAAATTGAGACAACCCATTTAATAACAATTAAAAAAAAGAGAAACAAAGACATGGTGGATCCATCCTATTTTAAAAAATGTGTTTTTCTAGAATTAAACTACTAAAAAACTTGCATGAAACAAAATAGCTGGTAAAAAAATTCCTCTGAATTGTACAAGGGAGGTACAGGAGAACTGACCAGATGTAGGTTATTCAGAGGACAGGAGTATGGAGCATGGACAAGAACAAAGTTCAGAGACAATTTCCTCCAGCACTTAAATAAAAGAGAAAAAGAATGCCAAGAAAAAGGGCACCTGGGTGGAACAGAGCGTTAACCACCAGTATTTCCAAGTGAAGCTCAATTTTGGGCCCCCACTCATACGGAGGGGCAAGCGCTACCCAGGTCTTGACTTGTACTGAGGGAAAGGCCTGGAGGTCTTACCTCACACGTCCGTCTCCGCACTCTGCTTCAGCACGACTGTTTTCGTTGCTGCGTCATAAGGGCATTTTTACCGTGTTAATAGATGACGGACGCCAGCTTGGGCTCTCACCACACCCACTGTAAGTCTGTTGGGGTTCAGGGGTACACTGCATGACAACTGCTGTCCAAATTGAACACTGATTGCCGGCATGAAAAAATGACACCAGACACAGAGCCCGGTATCAGTTTCCTCCTCAGGGACAAGCAGACCCCCGAAAGAGAGACTTTATTACAATACACATGGATTTTTTACAAAATGGGTTCAGGGGGTGCTAAGTTTCCCTTTTTTTCTTGCATTCTTCAGAATGTTGGCACTAGTTATTGGTTCTCCAGATATGGTTCATGGTTTCCACCCAGGTCCAGCTGGCACATGGTGGGGAGTGGTTCAGGAAGCAGGGACCATCTTGGGAATATCTCTGCATGTTCAGGCTAAGCTTATATGTGTAAAAAAATGTTTTTTGCACCACAAACTTCATTACAAAAGCAATTAGAAATATATATGTTTCCCTTAACAATCCCCCCTAAAACATATTTACACTCTGACCCTGAGTTGTTTCACATTGTTTTCTTTCCCTAATTTTAAAATCCCTTGCCTGCCAAAGCTGGGCAGGAAAAGGGAATGTGGATGCTTCACCAGGTTTGAGATGAGCCAATCCTAGCGAGTGACCCCCCCTTTGTAGTTGAGATTTCCCAGCCTTGACAGGCCCCTATTCTTTCCCTTTTAATCATCTGGATCCTAATCTTGGTCACGCCCTTTAAATTCATTGTTGCTAAGTGCAGAAAACAACATTGGCCACGGTTATAGGCTGAAAAAAAAGTGAAAAAAAAATAAAAATAGTTCTGTGTGTAAAAGAGCTCTCTTTAGTCTGTAGAAGTCTTATATCTTCATAGACTGTAAAACAACAAGAATGATAGGACTTGGGAAGGAGTGCAGACATCAGAGCCCCTTGGCTGTATCAATGCCGGTGCAAACGGGGCGGTCAGTGATCAGTGCTTGGTGCAGACATGGCGATCAACACTGGCGCAGACGTGGCGGTCAACACTGGCGCAGACGTGGCGGTCAACACTGGCGCAGACGTGGTGGCTTGTGCAGGCATGGCGGTCAATGCATCAGCTCCTCTTTGCGGTATCTTTTGTTGTCTGTGGCAGCTCCTGGCACCTTCGTAATCCCTCATCTCAGTCTTCGGGCTCCTGGCCCCTTGGCATGCTAAAGATGAACTTTGAAAACAATCTTGAATCCTTGCAGGTAATAAATTGTCCTGTAGAGTAAGTGTGGCTGTACGGGGGTGGGGTGGACATGGCACTCTGTTTAATCTCAATCACATATACTCAGTCACATAAGAGCAGTAGAATAACCTGCTCTCCTCCAGTTTGATCTTCAAAACCCCTGCAGTGAATGAATGTCCAGTAATAAAAATTAAAAATAATTAAAAAAAGAAACTCTGCCCGTATTGGCCTTTGAAGCTTTCTGACACAGCAAGAATGTACTTCAGAATAATAAAACTTCTCATCACATGACAATGTAACTTCTATGTAAATACGATTCTTATAAAACTCATATAATTAATATCAACATAAAAAACACAAATAACAAAACAAATAATATATCTTCTTTCTCACTCTGTAGCGCGCAACATATCAAAACCTTCTCCTATCACTAAATTTTCAAACAGCTCTTCTCATGTTTCTTATTTGTGTGATGCAATATATATATATTCACATAATTCATGATTTTCTTTCACAATTAACATTATCTGCATTGGCCTAACCTGCCCTCCTCAGATCTGCTTTCATCTAATCTGTAACTGAATAAAACCCTTCAATGCTTTCTATGTCATATAAACATATAAACTCTCATACACCTTATATGAGCTATAAAGTATGTCGCTGTGTTGTATCCTCCGATGGCTCATATGACTTTTAATAGAAACAAATTAACCTAAACCTCTTATCATATAATTAACTCTTGATCAGTCAGTCACAGTATTGTCTTAAACTCTCTGCTTTTGTTAGGTAAACTATTTTGTGGTCTTATCTACAATTATAAACAATGCATAAGAATTCATGAATAGTGATTTACAGACATACAAGCATTAATCAAACACAAACAAGGACAATGACCCATTCACTCAATTCCACACTTCTCCTCTCAAAAAAAAAAAAAAAAAATTAACTCTTTATCAGCTGGAGCTCCAAACAAAAAGGAAAAAACAAAAAACAAAAAAAAACAAAAATGATCTTCTAATCATGACTGGGAAGTCGTTTTAACTCTGGTTGAACTAAAACCTTTACTAAAAATCAATAGAGTGGTAGTACTACCAAAAAAAAAAACCAAAAAAACCAAAAAACTCAAAGTTAACTTTATATACCCCGGGGCTTTGTTTAACAAGTGATGTCACTGAGGTATTTTATGAGATCTCCGATCACTAGAAATCTCTTCTTTACTCCTGCAAATAAACAGACAATTTAATCACATCCCGCAGACAGTTAAACATTTGGGGAAGGGGGAAAAAAAGTATTTATTAGTTGGCGTCCGTCGTGCCCTGCTGGAAACTGGCTATATCATAAAAAGCAACCCTGAAATAAAGGTCAAAAATAAAATGTGCACACAATGCAAGATATTAAAATGAGCTCAGTAAATACCACGTGGATTTTATTTTTTTTTAATTTAGTTGTAACCCAATTTATAAAGACGTCTACTCCAATATGTTACTCTTATAATCAGGAAATCATCTTCACCATCATCTGACTTAAGGGATAATTAGTTCATTTTTCAAATCAAATATATCAATAACCACCTAAAATAAAGCACAAGCATGTCAGTGACATTTTAAAACAGTAACATTTCCAATATTCAGTTCAATCAAAATATGAAACAATGTAACCCTTGCAGCTTTTCTATAACTACATATCCTTGCAATTTAAGGAGCTGTAAAACTGCTCTCATATAATGACCATGCACATGCAGAATTATAAATTATACAATAGATGCAAATTTATATACAAACTGATACTGATATCCTTCCTTGGTCTAACAGAAACCTAGCTGATACCCTCTGACACAACTATCCCGCTGCACTCTCTTATGGAACGCTTAGGGGCGGAAGGGACAGGATCAGATGACTCATCAGGTGATGAGGAAGTGACTGGAGTTGTGGGAGTGAGAGAGGTAGTAGGGAGGGACAGAGGCACTGGAAATGTTTTGGTACAGGAAGGAGCAGGATTTGGACTTCCTCTGCCACATGCAACACAATACTCAGCAGGGGCGGATTTTGCTGGCCACAATTGGGACACCTCCCAGCACTTAGAATCAGCTCCATTATAAGGTGGTGGACATTTTGTCAGCGGACAATACTTATAAACCAAGAACATTTCCTTTCTTATCCCTACATCAGTCTCAGACCACCTTCGTTTGATATCTCTTCAGCTGTCTTTTTCAAACTAATGCATCATCTAAAAGCTTGCTAATCGTCAAGCCCTCCCATGTTGTCTTTCGCAGCTAAAGCTCACAATTGAGTTGAAGTCTACCCTCCTGGTGAAAACTACTCATGTTCAATAACTTTTTTTTAACAATTCTTTGCATGGTTCTCTTTCTTCTTTTCTCTACATGCTTCTTTTCTTCCTCCACTAGAATCCTGCAGACTGACTGAGCCCTATAACGGACCGTTTTTACCCCTCATAAACTTGAGAACCTAATCATATTAACGCTTATTAAACACACACTCCTAGCGTACCTCCCTCTCGAGCTACCGGTTAGCTGGGAGTCCCTTCCGCTAGAATTTCTCCCTTACTCTGCAATTGGCGCTGTCCTGATCTAGCTAGAGTCTTGTCTAGTCTGCAAATGTCAACATCTCCTCTGTGTATCCAATCTCGCTAGAACTTCCTCTAGTCGCAACCAGCAACATGCTTCAGTCTAGCTAGAATTTCCTAGTCTGCAACTGACAGCATCAAGCCCAATCTAGGTAGGATTTCCAAATTAAACCCCGTGTGTCAGTCCTTGTCCGCAGGATCTACCAACACAGACAGTAGTCAGGCAGGCTCGGCAGCTGGGATCAGGTTCTTGAGACAGTACAGCGGGAACGCTCTGCGCCGACCAGAAACCCCGGGCTGACCGGACAAACACCCCGACCCAACCTGGAACCGTCCAAATACACAGGCAAGCTACAGATTTCAATAAGAAAACCAGTAGACTTACCATGTTTTTAAGTGGAGGTGATCAGTCTCCCGTTTTGGACAGTCCAAGGTAAGTCCAGGTGGTCACCGTCAGGTCCCCCAGGGGAATGCGTCCCATCTGATTCTGCCCCACGTACTGGGCGCCAAATGTTGGGGTTCAGGGGTACACTGCATGACTACTGCTGTCCAAATTGAACACTGATTGCCGGCATGAAGAAATGACACCAGACACAGAGCTGGTATGAGTTCCTCCTCAGTGCGAAGCAGACCCAGAAGAGAGAGACTTTATTACAATACAATGGATTTTTACAAACTGGCTGCAGGTGTGGCTAAGTTCCTTTGTTTCTTGCATTCTTCAGGAATTGGCACTAGTTGATTAGTTTCTCCAGATATGGTCATGGTTTCCACCCAGGTCCATGCTGGCACATGTGTGGGAGTGGTTCAGGAAGCAGGCGCCATCTTGGAATATCTCTGCTGTTCAGCTAAGCTTATATGTGTAATAATGTTTTTGCACCACAAACTTCATTACAAAAGCATTAGAAATATATATGTTTCCCTTAACAAGTCTGGCAGCTGGACCTCCGTGTTAACAGATGGCTGACGGCAGCACTGGCTCTCACCATTAGGGGCAATCAGGAGAGCTTCAAATTTCTCTAAAAAATCAGATTTTGAAAAAGGGGATTTTTGTGAGGTTAAGTAGTGTCAAAAAGGGGTCCAGGGCTGGACACAAATTGCACAATTTGAGGCTTAAAATTTTCTGGGGCTGGAGTCACTATGGGGTCGCATCATTTGATCCCCAGGGGAGTCTGTCCCTAATCAATGAAGAAGGATTTGGAGAAAAATTAAACCATTGAATTGATTGGCTGAATCAGTCTCAGAAGCCAGGAGGGTAAATGTCTTCTCAACTAAGAAGTGTTTTGGGGAAGATTAGGACATTTGTTTTACTTATGGGTGTGCAGACGAATTAACACATCTACTTGTGTAATAAATACCTTTAAAAACTGCAGGGAGGGGTGTATGTTATATGTTATCACACTTGAAAAAAAAGCAAAATGATAATAATGTAAAACTATAAATAAAACTTCCCAAATAAATTCTGTAAACAAATGTCAGTTACCAAAAAATAATTCAAATGACAGTCACTGTACAAAATAGCAAAGTGCCACTTTGTGATCTGTGGATCAAACAGGTTTAAGGGTCATGATGTGGCCCAGGACAGATATAGTCAATGTGCAGTTCAAATAAAATGGTGGTTGAAAGACTCCTTTTACCAGCACTTTTTAAATCTGGGGGTCATGCAGGTTTGGGGGACATGCTGTGGCCCAGGACAGGGATAGTCTATGTCCAGTGAAACTAAAATGGTGGTTGAAAGACTCCTTTTTCCGGCACTTTTTAAATCTGGGGGTCATGCAGGTTTGGGGCTCATGCTGTAGCCCAGGACAGGGATAATCTATGTCCAGTTCAACTAAAATGGTGGTTGAAAGACTCCTTTTTCCAGTACTTTTTAATCTGGGGGTCAGACAGGTTTAACCCCTTAACGACCTTGGACGTATCCATACGTCCAGGTCGTTTGGGGGTTCACCCACCTGGACGTATGGATACGTCCTGAGGATCGCGCGAACTCTAAAGCAGAGTTCGCGCGATCGGCGCGGGGTGTCAGCTGTATATTACAGCTGACATCCCGCAGCGTCGGCCCCGACCCCGGATCGCTCCGGGGGGGGGGGTGCGGTTAACCCCTTAATTATCGCGACCATCGGGTCGCAATAACTAAGAGAGACGCAGGAGGAGATCGCTCCTCCTGCGTCTCTGTCGGCGGCAGCAGCGCACGGATCCGTGCAGCTCCTGCCTTCCTACAGACAGCACGGAGGGCACAGAATGCCTTCCGGGTTGTCTGTGACGTCACGATGCCCGGCCGTGCCCTGTGGGCATGTCCCGGCATTGTGACTGACAGTTGTCATAGGAACCAGTCATAGCAACAAGCTATGTACTGATTCCTATTGAATGAGAGATCTAAAGATCTCTCATTCAAATCCCCTATGGGGAAATGTAAAAAAATAACGTGAAAAAGTGAAAAAAAGTAAAAAAAAAGTGAAAAACAAGTAAAACACAAACACGAAAAATAAAATAAAAATACGTACACCGCCCTTTTCCCCTTTACAAACGCCAATCGCCCCAAAAAAGATCAAAAATAAATAAAGTACCCATATTTGGTATCGCCGCGTGCGTAACGACCTGCCCTATAAATCTGTCATGTTAATTAACCCGTACAGTGAACGCCGTAAAAAAAAAAAAAAACAATCACAGAATTAAGATTATTGTTCATCCCGCAGCACATAAAATGGAATAAAAAGCGATCAAAAACTCCTAGTAACGCCAAAGTTGTACCAATTAAAACGTCAGTTCATCCCGCAAAAAAAAGTCCTTATACAGCTCTGTATACGGAAAAATAAAAAATGTATAGCTCTCAGAAGATAGCGATGCATAAATATTGTTTTACACACTAAAACACTTTTCTTTTTTTTTAAAGTGCTTCAACATAAAAAACTATATAAATAGGGTATCGCCATAATCGTAGCGACCCAAAGAGTAAAGCTAACTTATCACGGATACTGCACGGTGAGCCCTGTTAAAAATAAAAATAAAAAACACTACTAGGATTGCAGTATTTTCTTCACCCTGGCCTCCAAAAAATGGATTCAAAAGCGATCAAAAAGCCTTGTCCCCCAAAAATGATATTAATAAAAACGTCAACTCATCTTGCAAAAAACAAGTCCTACACAGCTCCAAGCACAGAAAAATTTTAATGTTATGGCTCTCAAACTATGGTGATGCAAAAACGTATTTTCCTGGTTGAATAAAAGTGTTTTTATTGTATAAAAGCAGTAAAACATAAAAAAACATACAAATTGGGTATCGGTGTAATCGTATTGACCTGCTGAGTAAAGCTACCATGTCATATATACCGTACAGTGACCGCTATAAAAAAAAAAAAAAAATACTACCAAGATTGCTGTATTTTGTTCAAAACATCTCACAAAAACCTTAATAAAAAGTGAACATAGCATCATATGCACCCCATAATGGAACCAATAAAAACTTCAACTCATCCCGCAAAAAACAAGCCCATACACAGCTCTGCACACAGCAAAATAAAAAAGTTATGGCTGTCAGAATAGGACAACATAAAAACGCAATTTTTTTATAGACGTATTTCTACTGTGTAAAAGTAATGAAACAGAAAAAACTATATAAAATCTATATCATTGTAATTGTACTGACCCCCATAGTAAAGTTATCACATCACTTACACTGCACGGCGAATGCTGTAAAATTGAAACAAAAAACAATGACCGAACTGCGTTTTTCCCCCCATTTTCATTGCCCAATGCTAAAAAAAAACTATGGAACACCTGTGTGCCTAAAATGCAGAATACATCCCTAGATGAGATCCCTGATGGGTGTTGAATCTGTTGAATCCATAATGTGGCGACTTCTGGAAGGTTTCGCCTTTTCTGCTACTTTGGGGGCTTTTCAAATGCGACATGGCCCCACCAAAATCTGCGTTCAAAAAGACAAATAGCTCTCCCGCCCTTATACGCCCTGCCATGCGCCCAAACAGCCGTTTACACCCTCATGTAGGGTATTGCCGAACTTTGAAGAAATTGCTTAAAGGGGTTTGTCTCGCTACAATGATTGGGTTTTAATTAAAAGATCTTTAAAAAACAAGCAGCTTGCAATAAAATGTTTTATTACAAATATCCTACTGATTTTGAGCTAGCCCTGTTCATAGGAGTGCATCAGCTTCTCAAATTTCTATAGCAGCAGACCTGTTGATCCTTATCTTACTGCTGTCAGGTCTGTATGACTCATCAACTTAGAATACAGGTCGGAGCAGAGATCCCCTCCAGAACACAATGCTTCTGTAGAGAAGGGAGGAGGAGGGAGGACTCTGGATTCTATGTCCGTGCTGCCTGGATTAACCCTGTGTGTGCCTGCTTCCTCCTGCTCTCTACACAGATTGAGCAGAGATTAGGCTGATCAATAGATGTGACAGCAGTGACCCTGTTTGTTACTATAATCATGATGTCTGTGGAGCTGTAACTATAATAATACTATACAGATTGTGAACAGTTCATGCTGTGCTGTACTAGGGACACATCCTGAGTAACACTTTGCAGCTTCCCTGCCTCTGTTCTGAGAGGTTTGTTTGTTGTTGCTGGAGATGTGGAGATATGTAAGCTAAGCAGAGGTGTATAGGAACACTTGCAGCCCCTCTGTTCTGCTATTAGCAATCATAGACCTCTCTAGGCCGGCACACACAGGGTTAACTCGGGCAGCAATCCCCCTGCCCCCCCCCCCTGCCTGTGTGCTGAGGGGAGGGGGGAAGAGGGAGGAGAAGAGGCAGACAAGCTAGCACGCCCCTCAATTCAACTCCCATTCACAGACAGAGGCTGAAAGCTATTAATGAGACAACTCCTTAGCAACGTTTTAGGGTTCTTTTTTCCAGGATTCCTTGTATATATGAAACATTTTAAGCTAAAATTGCAGATTATTGGAAAAAAATTTTTTTTAATTTTCACAGCCTTATGCTAAAAAAATTTGTGAATCACCTGTGGGGTCTATATACTCAATGCACCCCTGGATATATTCCTTAAGGGGTGTAGTTTCCAATATGCAGTCTATTTAGGGGTGTTTATTAAGTTTTAGCACCTTAGGGTGTCCCCAAACCTGAAATGGCGCCTAAATAAAATCGTATTGAAAATGAGACCCCAGAGTCCAGTAGGTGCTCCTCCTATTCTGGGGCTTATGGTTGAGCCAAATAATGCACTAGGGCCACATATGGGATATCTCTAAAAACGGCAGACCTGGGGGAATTGATATTAAGTTGCATTTACCTGGTCACATTTACCGTATTCCAGTGAATAATGGATAAATATTGAAAATCTGCAAAAAAGTGAAATTTTGAAATTTCACCTCCACTTTGCTTTAATTTCTGTGAAATATCTAAAGGGTTATCAAACTTCCTAAATAGTGTTGTAAATACGTTAAGGGGTCTAGTTTCTCAGATGGCGTCACTTATGGGGGTATCTAACATGCAGGCCCCTCAAAGCCACGTCAGAACTGGAGTGGTCCCTAAAAAAATGTATATTGCAAATTTTCTTGAAAATGTGAGAAATTACTACTAAATTTCTAAGCCCTCTAATGTCGTAAAAAAAAAAAAAAGACATTTAAAAAATGATGCCAACCTATAGTGGACATATGGTAGATGCTAGTTATAAACTATTTGTGGTGAATAATTATCTGTCTCGCACAAAGAAATTTTGCAACTTTCAAAATCGCACATTTTTCCAAATATTCATGAAATTTTGATATTTTTCACAAACAAACAATGATTGTATGGATAAAAATTTCTTACTATTTTAAAGCACAATGTGTCACGAGAAAACAATCTCTGCATCACATGAATAGGTAAAAGTGTCAAAAAGTTATTCTCACATAAATTGACACATGTCAGATTTCAAAAATAGGGCTGTGTCAGGAAGGTCAAAACAGGCTGGGTCCTTAAGGGGTTAATGGTCATACTGTGGTACAGAACAGGTATAGTCAATGTCCAGTTCAACTAAAATGGTGGTTGAAAGACTCCTTTTTCCGGCACTTTTTAAATCGGGGGTCAATGCAGTTTTGTGCTCATGCTGTGGCCCAGGACAGATATAGTCAATGTCCAGTGAAACTAAAATGGTGGTTCAAAGACTCCTTTTTCCGGCACTTTTTAATCTGGGGGTCAGACAGGTTTAATGGTCATACTGCGGTACAGGACAGATATAGTCAATGTCCAGTTCAACTAAAATGGTGGTTCAAAGACTCCTTTTTGCGGCACTTTTTAAATCTGGGGGTCATGCAGGTTTGGGGCTCATGCTGCGTTCCAGGACAGGGATATTCAATGTCCAGTTCAAGTAAAATGATGGTTCAAATCATACTACCTTCTGGCACTTTTTAATTTGTGGGTGATGCAGGTTTAAGGGTCAGGCTGTGGTACAAGACAGGGATAGTGAATGGTCTGTGACTTTTTTTCTGTGACTTTTATAACCTAAGTGTGTTTGCCTAAGATGTAGCACGTATCCATTTGACTGCTGTTGATGTTAATTCCAGCTTCTCCAGCCCTGTTTGGGTGTAATAATGAAGGTGTTGTTCCTCTCCCATAGACTTTAATGGTCATCGGCGATAATCTATTATCGACTATCGGAAATCGTCTTGATAATTGCCGATATCGACTATCGCCCCGATGACGATAGTCAACGTAATCGCTCATCACTATTAATTAAGTGTTTTTCTGTTGTTGTAGTCAGTAAAATCCACATCGTTTTAACACGCCACATAGCTGTTAATTTTTTACAGCTCATTTCTTTTGCGCAATTTAGATCCAAGGGTTAATTAAACGTTTTTCTGCTGTTGTAGTCAGTAAAAGAAATGGTGATTTTCAACCCAAAGAAAGAAATTTTGCCTGTACATAATTCATATCCAAAGGTTAATTAAGTGTTTTTCTGCTGTTGTAGTCATAAAAATACAAGTCGTTTTAACACGTCACGTAGCTGTTAATTTTTGGCAGCACATTTATTTTGCGCAATTAGATCCAAGGGTTAATTAAACGTTTTTTGCTGTTGTAGTCAGTAAAAGAAACAGTGTTTTTCAACGCCAAAGAAGAAATTTTGCCTGTAGCTGTCACGGACGCCCCTGCGACCACTGTCCCGGGTCGCAGGCGCGTCCGTGCTCCTGCTCCCAGCGGAGCCCCGTCCCGCACGATGGGTTCGGGGTCCGCTCATGTCTCAGCCCCCTCCGGCATTCACTTACCCGGCCGCGCTCCTGCTCTGTCTGTCTCCCCCCGGCGCGTGGCCCCGTCCCTAGGAGTGCGCGTGCGCCGGCAGTTTGAATTTAAAGGGCATTTGCCCCGGGAAATTGGTCATTGCCGGGGCACTGCTCCTTTTTTAGTCCGCCCCCTTTCCCTGCCGACCTTCGCCGGATCCTTTGTGTATATCCCGTTGGTGAAAGCGTCCTAAAGTGTTCCTGTCTTGCCATACCGTGTACCGACCGTCTACCATCTACGAACCTTGCCGCCTGCCCTGACCTCCTGCTCGTCTACCGTCTACGAACCTTGCCGCCTGTCCTGACCTCCTGCCCATCCACGACTATGAGCCTGCCTGCCGATCCTGTACCTTGTTACCCTCCGCCAGTGGTGATGACCTGGTGGACTGCCGCCGCAGCAAGACCATCCCGCTTTGCGGCGGGCTCTGGTGAATACCGGGACCCCACTTAGATTCCACTCCCGGTGTGTGGCTTACGCCATCGCTGGTGGTCCAGTGGATCCACCTCCTGACCGTTACAGTAGGACCCGGGCCATGGAAATCCCGCCACGGTGCCGTTTACCCAGCCTGGTGGATCTGGATGACGGTTTGTTCCCCGCCAGTCACAGCAACCGTCACAGGCGCAGCAACTTACCCAGCTATCCTCCATGTTGCAGCAACTCGTCACCGTCCAGCAGCAGCAACCTCTGCCAGCTCCAGCAGTTGTTCCAGCCTCTACGGTTCCTGTGACCCTGAGGGGGCCCATGCTTCGGCTGTCACTCCCATCTAAATTCGATGGAGACCCGAAACTCTGCAGGGGGTTCATCACCCAATGCTCTATGCACGTGGAGCTGATGGCTGATCAGGTCCTGTCTGAACGTGCAAAGGTTGCTCTCGTAGTCAGCCTCCTCTCCGGGAGGGCCTTGGCCTGGGCTACACCCCTATGGGACAGAAACGACCCAGTGACGGCGGATCTACAGTCGTTCCTTAGTGAGTTCCACAGTGTGTTCGAGGAACCAGCCCGTGCATCCTCCGCTGAGACAGCCCTCCTAAACCTATGCCAGGGGGACCTGTCTGTAGGAGACTATGCGGTACAGTTCCGTACTCTGGCCTCTGAATTGTCTTGGAACGAGGCCGCTCTGTGTGCTACCTTCAAGAAAGGCCTCTCAAGCCCAGTTAAGGACGTCTTGGCAGCTAGAGACCTCCCTTTCTTCCCTCAGGGGACCTGACCCGGGTTTAGCCACCCGCATGATGTACGCTTCATTGAACGGGAAGAGGAGCTTCAGCAAGAGCGCCAGTCACCCAACCTCGCCGGTTTCCTCCCCTTTGCACCGGGTTCCAGGGCCTCCGCGCCACAACTTCCAACACCCACCGACGAGCCCATGCAGATTGATCGGGCTCGCCTCTCCGAGCAAGAGTTGGCCCAGCGTCGGCAAAGGAATTTGGGCCGCTACTGTGGCAGCCCAGAGCATTTTTGGAGGAATTTGCCCAAGCGTCCCAAGCCGGCGGGAAACTCCGCACCTAGGATCGTGAGAGAGGCTTTCCTAGGTGCAACCCCCCTCCTCTCCACGCCTGTTGATGCCAGTTGCAGGTCGTGTCAGAGACTGGTTTTCACGTTCCAAGTTCCGGTGTTTCTGGACTCGGGCTCCGCCGGGAACTTCATACCCCCAGTCCCTATGAAGCAGTACAGCTGTCGGTGGAACGCCTGGAAAAACCCGCTTGTCATCTCATCCATCAGCTTGGAGCTGCTTAGCGACACCACCCAGGTTTGTCACCAACCACTTCCCTCCACGTGGGGGCGCTGCATAAGGAAGAAATCTCCTTCTATGTGTTTGCCTCGCTCCTCGTCAGCGATCCTCCTCGGACTCCCATGGCTGGACCCACTCCTATCCTGGACTGGCCCTACTGGAGAGGTGATTCGTTGGGGTCCCAACTGTCGGGGCGTTGTTTGGTGGCACCTTGCCCGGTGCTCCCTCTCTCGCGCAACCCTTCAGGAGTCGTTGCCCGGGCTGCGCCCGAATATCTGGAGTACACCGATGTGTTCTCTGAGAGACAATCCGAGAGTCTGCCTCCGCATCGTCCATACGATTGCCCGATCCACTTATTGCCGGGTACCAGTCCTCCCCGGGGCCGAGTCTACCCACTGTCGGTGCCTGAGACCCAAGCCATGTCCGAGTACATCCGGGAGAATCTCCGGAAGGGGGTTCATCTGAAGGTCCTCATCTCCCGCTGGCGTGGGGTTCTCTTTCGTGAAGAAGAAGGACGGTACCTTGCGGCCCTGCATAGACTACCAGGGCTTGAACAAGATCACGGTAAAAAAACGCTACCCATTGCCGCTGATCACAGAACTTTTTGATCGCCTGCAGGGCGCCAAGATTTTCTCTAAGTTGGATCTGAAGGGGCCTACAACTTGGCCCGAATTCGCAAGGGCGATGAATGGAAGACGGCCCCTTCAACCCACCAGGGATGGCACCTTTGAGCACCTGGCGATGCCCTTCGGACTGGGCAATTCCCCCGCCATCTTTCAGGAGCTCGTGAATGACGTCTTCAGGGACCTCCTCCACACCTGCGTGGTGGTCTACCTTGATGACATCCTAGTGTTCTCTCCTGACCTCCATACCCACCGCAGCCATGTTCGTCAAGTACTGAAACGTCTCCGGGAGAACCACCTGTATGCCAAGCTAGGGAAGTGCCTATTCCATCAGACTAGCCTCCTGTTTCTGGGCTACATCATCTCTGACCAAGGCCTACGGATGGACCCAGCAAAACTGTCTGCCGTGTTACAGTGGCCTCGCCCAGTCGGGCTGCGGGCTATCCAGCGATTCTTGGGCTTCTGCAACTACTATCGGCAGTTCATCACTCACTTCTCTATGCTGGTGGCCCCGATAGTAGCCCTCACCAAGAAACAAGCCAATCCACGCAGCTGGCCGGTCGAGGCCGAGGAGGCGTTTTCGAAGCTCAAGTCCGCCTTCTCTACAGCCTCTTTCCTTGCACGTCCGATTCCGCGAAACCCTTCAAAACTGGAGGTGGATGCCTCATCTGTGGGAGCCGGAGCAGTTCTTACGCAAAAAGGGCCCACGGGTAAGACTGTAACGTGCGGCTTTCTTTCTCCAAGACGTTCTCACGGCCGAGAGGAATACACGATTGGCGACCGGGAGCTACTAGCCATAAAATTGGCTCTGGAGGAGTGGCATTATCTGCTGGAGGGCGCCCGTTTTCCCAACCGTATCTACTCGGACCACAAGAACCTCCAATATCTGCAGACGGCTCAGCGACTAGGTGATCGCTCTTCTTCTCCCGGTTCGATTTTCAGATCCACTTCAGGCCAGGGTGAGAAGAATGTGAGAGCGACGCCCCTCTCCCGTGCCTCCGACGTGGTGTGTGAAGATACTTCTCCAGAACACATAATTCCTCCAGAATGTCTCATCTCGGCAACTCCAGTGGACCTCCAGAAGGTCCCTCCTGGAAGGACTTATGTGCATCCTGCTCTCCGCAGACGTATCTTAAAATGGGGACATTGCTCATTGGTGGCTAGTCATCCCAGCGCCCGAAGAACCTTCTACCTGATATCCCAGTTCTTTTGGTGGCCAGAGCTTGAAAAGGATGTTAAGGACTTCGTTTCGTCTTGTGACTCCTGTGCCCGCAACAAGACGCCACGTCACAAGCCGGCAGGCCTACTTCAGCCATTTCCCATTCCCACTCAACCCTGGACCAACATTTCGATGGACTTCATAACTGACCTTCCTCCGTCGTCTGGCAAAACCATTATTTGGGTGATTACGGATCGCTTTTCCAAAATGGCGCATTTCGTCTCGTTGCCATGGCTGCCATCTGCCACCCCCCTGGCTGAGCTATTCTTCCTCCATGTGTTTCGTCTGCATGGACTCCCTCAGCAAATTGTCTCGGACCGGGGAGTCCAATTTGTCTCCAGGTTTTGGCAAGCCCTGCCCTGTGCAACCAACTTCAGGTGAAGCTCGACTTCTCTTCCGCCTACCACCCGCAGATGAACGGCCAGGTGGAGAGGCTCAACCAAGTCCCTTTGGGGTGTACCTTCGCCCTGTCGTCTCGGCACGTTAAGACGATTGGTCCAATTTACTGCCATGGGCGATTTCTCTTATAACTCCCTTGAGTCCGAGTCCGGGGGTCTCCCCCTTCTACATCGTGTATGGCCTGCAAACCCCCCCCTCCTCTCCCTCTGGAAACCTCCTCTGAGGTCCTGGCGGCGGACGCACTGGTTCAAGACATGAAGGCCATCTGGTCCCAGACCCGTCAGTCGCTGCTCCGCGCTTCCGAGCGCATGAAGACTCAAGCGGATAAAAGAAAAATCCCCCCTCCGGTTTTCTCCCCAGGTGACAAGGTGTGGCTCTCGTCTAGATATGTCCGTCTAAAGATGCCTTCTCATAAACTGGGACCCCCGTTCCTGGGGCCCTTTGGGGGTCATCAGCCGCATCAACCCCGGTGTCGTACAAACTCCGGCTCCCTCCTACGATGAAAATCCCCAACTCGTTTCATGTCTCCTTACTGAAACCTCTGGTCCTTAATCGTTTTTCCCTGAAGGCCGTTCCTCCTTCGTCTGTGGCTGATGCGCCCAATTTTCTTCGAGGGCAAAGAAATTCGGCATGAGGAGAACTAGGGGAAAGCGATACTTCCTGGTGGACTGGAAGGGGTTTGGCCCCGCAGAGAGGTCTTGGGAGCCGGAGGAGAATATCCTGAACCGCAACTTCATCCAGAGATTTCTTCATTCCAGTAAGAGAGAGGGGCAGTGCGCCGGTAATTGGTCATTGCCGGGCACTGCTCCTATTTAGTCCGGCACCTTCCTGCCGGCCTTCGCCGGATCCTTTTTGTATATCCCGTTGGTGAAAGCGTCCTAAAGTGTTCCTGTCTTGCCATACCGTGTACCGACCGTCTGCTTACATCTACTGTCTACGAACCTTGCCGTCTGCCCTGACCTCCTGCTTGTCTACCGTCTACGAACCTTGCCGCCTGTCCTGACCTCCTGCCCGTCCACGACTACGAGCCTGCCTGCCGATCCTGTACCTCGTTACCCTTGGCCGCCACCGCAGGCAGGCCCCCGCCAGTGGTGGTGACCTGGTGGACTCCCGCTGCAGCAAGACCATCCCGCTTTGCGGCGGGCTCTGGTGAATACCAGGACCCACTTAGATTCCACTCCCTGGTGTGGGCTTACGCCATCACCTGCGGTGGTCCAGTGGATCCACCTCCTGACCGTTACAGTAGCATAATTCATATCCGAAGGTTAAGTGTTTTTCTGCTGCTGTAGTCAGTAAAATACATGTCGTTTTAACATGCCACATAGCTGTTAATTTTTGGCAGCTCATTTCTTTTGTGCAATTTATATCCAAGGGTTAATTAAGCTTTTTTCTGCTGTTGTAGTCAATAAAAGAAACTGTGTTTTTCAACGCCAAAGAAGAAATTTTGCTTTAGCATAATTCATATCCGAAGGTTAATTAAGTGTTTTTCTGCTGTTGTAGTCAGTAAAATACACGTCGTTTTAACACGTCACGTAGCTGTTAATTTTTACCATCTCATTTCTTTTGCGCAATTTATATCCAAGGGTTAATTAAGCATTTTTCTGCTGTTGTAGGCAGTAAAAGAAACAATGTTTTTCAACGCCAAAGAAGAAATTTTGGCTGTAGCATAATTCATATCCGAAGGTTAATTAAGTGTTTTTCTGCTGTTGTAGTCAGTAAAATACACGTCTTATTAAAACGCCACATAGCTGTTAATTTTTGGCAGCTCATTTCTTTTGTGCAATTTATATCCAAGGGTTAATTAAGCGTTTTTCTGCTGTTGTAGTCAGTAAAAGAAACAGTATTTTTCAACGCCAAAGAAGAAATTTTGCCTGTAGCATGATTCATATCCGAAGGTTAATTAAGTGTTTATCTGCTGTTGTAGTCAATAAAATAAACATCTTTTTAACATGTCACATAGCTGTTAATTTTTGCCATCTCATATCTTTTGTGCAATTTACATCCAAGGTTAATTAAACCATTTTCTGCTGTGTAGTCAGTAAAAGAAGAGTTTTTTTTATTTTTTTTTTTCAAACGCCAAAGGAAGAAATTTTGGCTGTAGCATAATCATATCCGAAGTCAATTAAGCCTGTTTGTCTTTTATATTCATAAAAATACACAGTTTTTAAACGGCACGATCCAAGTAAATTTTACCTTGGACCATGTGGAGCGCAATTTTATATCCAAGGGTTACCCATAGCTTGTTAGTGGGTCAATTGTGAATGTCAAATAAAGGAGTATATTTTAATCATATACAAAATCTTCATTAAACAGAGTCTTCAATTTTTGAACAAACATAGTCAACAGAGAGTGCAGGCTCATCACATGCGAGTGCGCAGTGACACAAACATTCCGAGCAGCACAGGTCACAGCGAAAGTAAGGGTAATTCGCAGCAGAGGTGACCTCTGTCATCTGCCAGAACTGCCCAGGTGTCCAATGTAGCGTCCTGTGTGTTGATCACACCCAATTGTTCTTCTTGGATATGTGTATTAGTAGGTCATGAACTTCGTCCCAGTGACATCACACAACCCTACCAACTGTCGTGGGTTCGGTCATCAACAGACTCTTATTGGCATGGCCCGGGAGCGGTCAGCGCGCCTCACCTTTCCCGTCAACCCCGCCTCTGTCCCTTTCACGTCCCTCATCCAGAGAACTAGATATATGGGTCTAGGGCTCAGCTGTCCACTATACAGCAAGGACGAACGCATTTGAGACAGTCAGCAGCTACTTGCAACGAAGAGGTGGGGCAGACATCATTAATATGTGGATAGTGCTAGGTAAGGTTTTTTGGCGTGCGGTCAGCCTCTGCATACCAAGACCGGTTGAGAGGACCGCATTGACGAATCAAACACACATGAAGTATAAACGTGGTGGTATTTTGAATCCATTTTCTGAGCGTTACACCCAGTTTGTTCAAATGCACCATATGGAACTTGAACATGAAGGAACCTACTACAGGGAATGTTTTAGGTGCTTATTATGGCAATTCTGTCCATTTTTGATTTGAATTCAATACAAAACTGGAATGGACGGAAGCAAAAAAGAAGCAAAAGCAAAATGCTGCACAACATGCATTGTATGAACTTCTACATTATAAAATGTGAATCGTATGTCCAACATACAGGAACTAAAAAACCACAGTCCTTCTGGAGGCCCTCCCTGTTACCGTCGGAACCAATTACATCCACACAGATATAAAGTGGTTTAAAAAGCAAGTTGAATAAATGTTCATTTGAACATAACCAGATAACACAGGTGATATAATGAAAATTTTGCGTGAACTATATCCAGGTGTCCAGATTGAAAGTCGTGTGAAATCCTTTAGCTGCATTAGCTACAGGGGGTCACAATAGGTCGCTATTAAGCGACCGCAACCCCTGTGAGCAGGGGGCGACAGGCCCCTAGCCACACGGTCTGCTTCACTTCCGGGTCACCACTCCAGCCATCCACAGCCATCCACGCCGCTCGCCTGCACCATGTGGTGCAAGCAGCAGCCGAGGTCGAACATCGTGGGATCATTCTGGTTCAGCTCCCATGAGGCCGTGGGCAGGGCGCGATTGATGACATCATATCGCGCCTAGCCCGCTTGCCCCGCACATCTGCATATGAGCGGCCACCGGCTCCGGAGCAGGTGTAAGAGATGGGACAGGCGAGTTGAGTTTTACTTTTTTATTTTCTTTATACTACTTACTGTCCCAGGCTGCCCTATAATAGCCTGCCAGCTGGCAGCCTATACCCTGCTGTGCTGCCTATAAACCCTGCCTGGCTACCTATCACCCTGCCTGCTACCTATACCCTGCTGGCTGAGCCTATACCCTGCATGCTGACCATACCCTGCCCTGGCTGACGCTATAACCTACCTTCTATAGATGATGCCCTGCCCTGGCTACCTATACCCTGCCTCTTGCTGCCCTAGTACCCTGCACGCAGCAGCCTATACCCTGCCTGGCTACCTATACCCTGCCTGGCTAACGTATACCTCGCCTGTCTGCCATACCCTGCCCTGCTAACCTATGACCCGTGCCTGGCTACGCTATTCCCTTCTGGCTATATGATCCCTGGCCTGTCATAGCCTATATCCCTGCCTGGCTGCCTATAACCTGCCTTGGCTATATGAAGCCCTGCGCCCTTGGTTACCTATACCCTGCCCTGGCCTAACTAAACCCAGTTCTGGGTATATTGATGCCCTGCCCTGCTATAAAGATTTCCTGCCCTGGCTGAAACTATACCCTGCCCTGGCTACCTATATACCCTGCCCTGCTAATAGGATGCCCTCGCCCATGCTACCATGTTACCCTGCCTGGCTATATGATGCCCTGGCCTGGCTACCTATACCCTGCTCTGTCTATATGATTCCCTGACCCTGGCTACCTATACCCTGCCTGGCTATAATTATGCTCCTGCCTTGGCTACCTATACCTCCCCTGGCATATGATGCCCTGTCCCTGGCTAACTATTATACCCTGCCAGGGCTATATATGCCCTGGCTACCTATACCACTGCCCAGTCTACCTATACCCTACCCTGCTATAAGAAGCCCTGCCAGGCTTACCTATACCCTGCCCTGGCTACCTATAACCAGCCTTGGCATATGATGAGCCCTGGCTATCTATACCCTCCCTGCTAATATGATGCCCTCCCTGGCTACCTATACCCTGCCCCCCGCCCTGCTATATTATCCCTGCCCTAGGCTACCTATACCGCTAACCTGGCTAATATGATGCCCGCTGCCCTGGCTACCTATAACCCTGCCCTGGCTTTTTGATGCCCTGCCCTGGCTATATGATTCCCTGCCCTGGCTACCTATACCCTGCCTGGCTATATGATGTCCCTACGCCAGGGCTACGCATACACAGCCCTGGCTATATGAGATACCCTGCCCCTGGCTACCTATACCCTGGGCCCTGGCTACCTATACCCGCCCGGGCTAAAAGATGCCCTGCCCTGGCTAACCTATACCCTGCCCTGGCTATATGATGCCCTGCCGGGCTACCTATACCAACCTGACCTATATGATGCCCAGCCCCCTGGCTACTATACCCTGCTGGCAATTATGATGCCCTGCCCTGGCCACCTATACCCTTGCCTGGCTATATATTTCCCACTGCCCTTGCTACTCATATACCCTGCCACTGGCTACCATAACCCTTGCCTTGGCTAATATGATGCCACAAACCCTGGCTACCTATACCCGCCTTGCTATATGATACCCTGCCCTGGCTACCTATCCCTGCCTGGCTACCTATACCTGCCTGCTATATGATGCCCCTGCCCTGGCTACCTATACCCGCCCTGGCTATATGATACCTGCCTGGGCAACCTATATACCCTACCTTGCTTATATATGCCCTGGCCCTGGCTACCTATACGCCTGCCGGCTATAAGATACCCTGCCCTGGCTACCTATAAATACCCTTCCCTGGCTACCTATACCCTCTGGCATATGAAGCCCCTCCCTGGCTACCTATACCCAGCCTCTTGCTCCAATGCCTCGTGTCCTGTCTATATGATGCCCTGCCATGACTGCCTATACCCTGCCCTGGCTGCATATACCCTGCCCTGGCTGCCTATAATAGCCCTGGCTACCTATACCCTGCCCTGGCTGCATATATTAGCCCTGCCTACCTATACACAGCCCTGGCTGCCTATAATAGCCTGCCTACCTATGCACTGCCCTCTGCCTATACACTGCCCTGCCTACCAAAATACTTACTGTCCGGTCTATAGTGGCCCTGACCCTGCCTGTATAATACTGGTTCCTGCCTGCCTGCATACTGTCTCCTTCAATGCCTACATACTGTCCCTGCTCTACCTATAGTAACTGTCCCTGCCCTGCCTGCATACTTCCCTGCCTACCTAATACTGGGGGGGGCCCCCTGCCTGCCTAATGGGGGTCTACCTAATTACATGACACTTAACTGCAATTTTAATATCTAATTTTAGGGTCCTAACATAGACGCGTGTTGGTGAATTGATAGGAAAAAGTTGCTGGAAAGAAGAGGCGCTAAGATTTATTTGTGGTAAATTCTACAAGACGAGTAGTGACCAGCTAGAAGAGGATACTGCATGCTGTACTGGACGGAGAAAGAAATGGAAAGGAATAACAAGGGAAGAGCATCATGGAGTTTGGGCCATAAGGAGAAAGAAAAAGGAGAAGAGAACAACTCCCATCCGCGATGACGTCTGCTGTGATTCCTGCTGTCCAGGGGTCAATTTACTTCTATTTGAATCAGTGCTGTGTTCATTGAGTGATGGTGACTGACTTACTGATTGATGTGATTGGTTGGGGCTTGTAGTTATGTTGGTCTTATATAACTGTCAGTGTGGGCTTGTTGTCCGGATTGTAAAGCAAGCGCACTCCTGACACAGTATGAGGGGTTTCTCTGCACCACTGTTTCTCTCTTTGCTTTGTCTAGGGGGTCTCTGCACACAGAGCGGTTTTGGAGCATTTTTGATGCGTTTTTTTTCGCGCAGAAATGTACCGCGCATTAACTGGCTCTGCCTTTCTGGGGCACAAAAACGCACCAAAAACTCTCTGTGTGAAGCACCCTTATAGTGTAATTTATTTTGACAGTGGCGATGTGCAAGAACAATGGGAATTTTAAGAGATATTGTAAATGTTGGGCTGCTGGGGGCCTTAGGCCAGGACTGATTTTTATTCCATTCCAGCCCTGCATAACACCTATGAAGGGGGAGGCTGGACTCCGCTTGCAGAATTATAGGAGGGTGTGTCTTGGGTGGTGTGGAGAACGCTGAAGTGCAATGCAAAGTTCCTGGCCCATTTTAGAATGTCTTGCAGATGGGTTGTAAACTTGAACAACATGTGATTGAGCATATCCCTCTCCCGTGTTGAATATGTTCCCCAGGGGAATCAACAGTCCACCTTGATCACAAAAATCGTTAATGGCCACTTTTTTTTTCTCTGTTTCAATAATTTCCCCCCTGTTAATATATTTAATTTCCTGTTTTCAACAATTTCCCCCTGTTGCAATAATTTACCCCCTGTTAATATATATATTCTGTTCATCAATTTCCCCCGTTATAAATTTCCCCCGTTAATATATTTTATTCCTGTTTCATCAATTTCCCCCTGTTCATCAGTTCCTGTCTGCCCGAGGTTGCCCGACCTTTCAACTACATATACCTGACATTGAATCCTCCGCCGCCTGGCCGCTGACCATTTGGCTGAACTTTTGAATACGATTACTTCTTACTATTCGGTACCATTCTGCGCTTTTACGTACGCTGCCACCTCAAGCTAGTCGCAGCCAGGGATAGCGACCTGGTAAGACTCCCGCCAACAGATAGTCCATCCTGCTTGGAGCGGGCTCTGGTGTAAAACGGGACCTTACTTAGGACCCATCTCCCTGTGTCGTGGCCACAGCCACCAACTTGCATTGCCCAGAGGACCACTACCAGTGTCGTTACAAAGAATGGCAGAAATGAATGCCAAATTTTCCTGGCCATTTCTTTGAATGGTGCCAAGAGTCCACCACATTGAAAAGGAGGGACCACAGTACTAACTCAACTTTGACATGAGCAAACGTCAAGCTTCAGCACTTAGGGATGGCTAGTACGAAACTGCCTGACTCTTGTCTGGGTGAAACAACTGCAGGCACCATGAGGCCGGAAGAGCAGGAGTATCGGACCGGTAGATGATGGTATATACAGGGAGTTTCCCTTCGCAGAGGTGTGAAAGAGCGTAGACTGCCTGAAAAAAGGGATCGTTCCACAGGGTAACTGCTGCTGTTTGGGAACAGGATGGACCACCACATCTGAAAACACGTATGGTGACACTATGGGTGGCCCCATGATGTTGAAGCAGTGCCGTGGTGCCAACGTTAGGTCCCTGGTCACGCTTTACTTTCTTCGACATATTAGCCATGTTTCGCCTCCTCAGTGTCATTAGGCAGAAAAACTGGCCACACCACCGAGTAGGTGATTTTACCGACCAAAGGCGCATGCACTGACTTGACTGTTACCGGCTACTGACCCGGTATTCTCCCTTCGCTAATTTCTGGGACCTCCAAAGTGGTGGTCTAAATCAATGCCGTTTGGCTCCACTAACCTCGCACTGCTCGCCAGCCCCTAGCTGACTATGGCCAACACCACCGAGGCTTAATAAGGCGCTGCGCCACTGCCTGACAATCTCAAGCTGCCACCTCTTCTTCTCCAATATAAAAATGATGAGCAGCACCTGTACACTGTTGGGTCTGTCAGCTCATAGCATCACATTCTTTCAAAACCACCAGTATGCTGATGACACCACAATCTTTACATCTCCGCTCCAGACATTAAACTCTCTAACTGGTCCCAAGTTCCCAGATTTGTCTGTCTCCAAATCCTCCTTCTTCCTCTCCTCCCCCCTAAAACTTATTATAGAGAAATTTAATGATTATTCGAGGGTAGGTGACCGCGTAGGGGCGCCACTTCTCCCAGGAGACAATGGGGCACAAGCAGGCATGAGTGGCTGAATATTCATTTGGGGGGCACTTTATGCCTTGTTTATCTAGGTGGGGACCAGAATACCTTGTCCCAGTCCTCTTGCTTGCTTCACCCGGCTTCCCCAAGTGTGATCGGCTACAACGATTAGGTGTTCTTCCTATCACCGCCTCCTCACACTCAATGGTGTCGCTGTACATCGCCTGTGCCGCATCGCAACATAACCCCCCATTGCCAATTCTCCACATCACTATTTGCCCGCTACATCAAAGCAAGCAGGCGGATGACTTCCCACCTCTTTTGCTGCCCACTGTCCTCCAAATAGTTTGGTCCTCACTGTATAGTTCCAGCAGAGTCCACAAACTAGTAGATTCTCTGTGCTGGTGTAAGCGAACATGGACAAAGGTGATGGGTTGAGGAACAGGTAGAGATGCCCCTCAACCTGCTCCCGGGCCCATGCCAACTAGGGGTTGTGTGTGACAGAAAACCCACCGATCTAGGGCTGGGTTGTCAGATTGTCATCTGGGAGAAAGTGTATGACCTAGTGTGTGGATCAACACCGGGCCGGAAGAGATTGACGAAACCGGATGCTGTTGGCCTCACATGGTGACTCTACTGTACTTTCCCCTTACTGTGCCAGCGGAACTGTGGCGCTTCCGGTAACCTACCTCTTGTGTTCTTGAACGCTATTGTGAGGATTATTAGCCCTCAGCTCGTTTCTTAAAGCAGCTGCCCGCTGACGTTACCTGTCATGCTGCGTTCGCCCCACATTCCAGTTTTTTGGTCAGTTTTGGCCCTGAAAGAGCCCAGGGAATTGAAGAGTGAAGCGATTCTAATAGCGGCATCAGTCATGTGCGTGTCATACTAAAGTACAGCATTGTATGAAGACCAAACCAAGCTCCCTCTGCATATTTAAAGCATGGCACAAATGTTTCTAACTGCACCCTAAAAGGCTCTGTGCACCCAGGAAATAGCTGTTTTTTAACACGATTCATCCCGAAGTAATTCGGAACGAAACGGATTTGTCAGAAAATTCGGCGAAGTTGGCGAACCGAATTTTTGAGAAATTCACCCATCTCTACTGGCAATGTTTTTTATTACAGTGTTTACAATGCGCTGGAAATGACATGTTAACTGCACTCTGCAGGTTGATACAACTACAGTCATAACAAAGTGTAGGTTTGTATGTCTCAAAACACACCAGCAAAACAAGGTCTTGTATAGTGTTGCCATATCCTGAGAGGCGTATTTTTTTTTTTTTTTAAATCAATTGATGTTTTTATTAGTTCCACTTTGATATTCATGTAACTTTTTAAGAGGGGGAATAAAAAATGCAATTTTAGCATTGTTTTTTTATTATTTTTTTTTGCACTGTATGCTGTGTTCAATAAAATGTAATAACTGTTTTATAGGTCAGTTCATTACAAACACACACTTGTGTCAAATATGTGCACCCTTTTTATTTTTAATGATAAACATTTGTATGTTTTTTTAGTAAAGTGTTTCCACTTTTTCCCACCTTTTTAATTTTTTTTGTTTTACTTTTCCCACTATGGGACTATGTGACTAGACTAATTGGTCACCAGGACAGTTGCAGCAGTAACTTAGCTGCACAGCTTCTGAATCTGTGCCATTGAATGGACATAACTGTAAGCCCGATGGCAATAAGTGACTGCAAATCTCGACATACAGTTACGTCCATTTGCTGGAAGAGGGTGTTATGACTGATCAACATATGTCTTTACAGAATGAATTATCATGATACATAAATGCAGCCAGGAGTGATAAACTTATCTTGATTACATCTTGTTGTAAAAAATATATGTCATATGGCCATTTACCTTCAACCGCTGAAGTGTACATCTCCGCTCCAAGCAACTGTCTCTGCTGCCTACTGCTTTCCCTAAACAGCATCCTATCCAGCAGTAGTCTCTTGTTCACGCTTTTCTGTTATGGTACATTCTTGAAAAAGCTGAGAAAAAACTATGAGACTAAAACAAAAAATTCTGTGAGAACAAAGGGTTTAAAACACATAGTAACTCCTATGACCAATATGATTTACACCATTCCATTAAAGGTTTGACTACCACAACTTAGTTAGCATGACTCTTACATACATAAATGTTGTGTTTTTAAGTTTTATTGCTCAAACCAATTATGTATAATCTCATAGCAAGCATATTCACATTGAATTTAAACTGAAGGAATTATAGGAGATCCTATCCCAGCTCCCTGCAGAGACCTACAAGTTGAACAAATTAAGTTTTGCATTATTAAAGCATAAGACAAATGTTCTCTTCTCTCTGCTTATTAGCGAACATAGACATAAGCTATTATATGGAGAAAACTGTTCAACCAAACAGCATGTTTGTAAATGAATAATTTAATAGCTGTTTTTCATTCTGGATTTTAATTTCTCATAATATCAAACTGAATGTTAAAAGTTGTTAATAAAGAAGAAAACAGATGAATTAGTATTGTTAAATGAGATTTTTAGCATATGAATTCCAGTGGCTGTCCTTTTCAATGTAATTACATATAACACTATACCTTTCCCTATTAAAATAACTGATATACTCATACATTAGTGGCTTTATGCCATTCCTACACTAATAATGTTTAACTTTTAAGCTGACCTATTGGTTGAAAAATGACGGTCCACATAAAATTTAGTACAAATTCTGATTTTTTATTTCATATGAGAAACATCACGAAACATAATTGCAACAGTGGTAGCTCATCTAACTGAAAAAAATTAAATGCAGATGTTATCTTGAATAATAACTAGAAACTTGTTTTGCTATTGTATTTTTGACATACAGTATGTCAGCAGTAGTTTACTAATATTTTATATGCAGTGACTAATGATTGTTGGTGCATAAGCTCTGATGAAAAGTGCATGTATGTACATACAATATGGGTTGAGGCTTTGTGAATAGAACTGATCATTAGTCATAGGAGTGTAATAGACCAATTAATTCACTTTGCTCCTACGTGATGTTTTGGTGAAATAGTAGTTGCCTTGTCATGGATATTGGTTTGAACCCAGAAAATGACCTACTTCTGTAAGTGTTAGTGGCAGACAAACTTGGTAGCCAAGAAACAATAATAGCAAAGTAAAAACGAGGACTAATTTATTGCATCTAACCCGGACACTTTGAGATATTTGAAATGGGAAAACAGATCAAAACACCATCAAGAATTCATTTTCCCTCTTTTTTTAAATATAATTTTTACTTTTAAAGAAATGTAAAAAAAAATGTTATGCAGAGCTACACAAGATATTTCAGCTTTAATCTTTAACATTGTTACAAGATAATCAAGTAACAAGTACTGTATACATGACGTACGTGACAGCATTTTGTTACAATATTACAAAACAATTTGTGCTGTCTGTGAGGACCCAAAAAAACGATGTACAGTGCCAATACAATATATGCTATCTGTGAGGACTCCGAAAACAGATTTAAGCTTGTGTAGCACCTTTGGCATGGTTGACCCATCTTTGACAATTTGATTTAGGACTGTTGAATATTTTGATCCTTACCCATTTATTGATTTTCACTTGTGTTTTATAAATGTGTATAATTACTATCACTATTTGATTGTGGTTAAGTGTATATATCTCTGTTTCTGATTATTTAAAACAATTTCAATAAAATATGTAGACAATGAAAGTTTATAAATAATGTATATAATATATTTCTATTTTTAATAAATAGATATTTATAAAAGTGAAAAGTGTACTCTGGCTATTCAGATGATGCAGTCTAGACTGTAAAATAGTCTAATTTCCAGACAATACAGAAAATGAAAGATAACCATAACTTTTTCTTACAAGAAAGGAAAAAAACATGAGAAGGTAAACATGTTGATTAGAAGCAAAATGGGTCACTGTGACTGTGTCTTTGAATACTGTGGCTAGCACTAGGTGCACTTAGGTAGATTCTAGGGTACCTCGGCTTGCAATGTGAACACTGAAACTAATTCTGTAGTTTGCAGTGTTAGGTGGATACCATGAGACACAAGGAAATTTCTGTAACATACTTTCCACACAGACGTGTCATGTCCCGATTTTGGAAAAAATGTCAATAGCTTGTCAACCCGGCTGGTGAATCCCTAAGAGAAACAGTTTTAGATTTTATGAAATAGAAACGTAAAATAACAATAAAAACAGGGAAATTAACAACAACTTATTTATGATTTCTAGAAATCAACTGATTTATGGACAACCATATTGCACGCAGTAAAATTAAAGGGGATGTATCGCTTCCTTAGTTCGGCTGATTCACACTGCTCACAGCTTCTCAACTCTAGAAATGCAGGGGCGTTTCTTCCCCTCCCAGCTGGGTGACATCATCCCCCCCTTCACTGTGCATGCTGGCTCCCGAGTCCCCCCCCCCTCTCTGAGTCCACATGTCACTGTGTCTCTCCCTGCAGTCTTATTTTGTAAGGCTGTATACATACCACAGGCTGCATTTAATCTTTGATGAGCAACTGAACTCTTCTCCCTCCACAGCTGGAGATGCTCTATGAACGGCACAGATCTCGCTTCTATGCAGGAGAGTTAGGCACCGGGACAAAACTGTTATGTTTTCTCATTGTAGAATCTGTTGCAGTCTGTTTTCTGCTGGGTGTGGAGAGAAAAATGCTACGGCCCTAACTCTGAGTCAGGCAGGGACGGGCACAAATTGTTGCTATTTCCTGATTGTGTAAGCCCTTCAGTGTAATTCTGTTTCTTCTGCCTGTATAAAGTGAAAAATGTGACGGTCCCTTACTCCGGAGTGAGAGCCACAGCTCCGTGAATCGACCGGAGGCTGTACAGAATGTAAATGAGCTCTCAGCTAGTGAAATGCAAGGAGGGGGATCCGGAGGGATTCGGACCAGGACTGATATCAGTGGGAAACAAAAACACAAGATAAGGAATACTGTGAATACAAGACAGCTTGCTAAAAGACAATCCAATTTCAAAGTTGCATGTTTTCATGTCCCTTATTCTGAGACCATTTTAAAGAAATGATTTAAACCCCTTTAAGGTGAAAAAAAATTGAAAGTTGTGATATGATACTTACATACTGTGAAATCAAAATTAATTAAACCGCCAAACAAAAACATTTTACATTAAACTAGAAATGTCATGTTTTATTAATTAAATGTTGCTCACTAGATTAGGATTTTGAAGGTCAAATCTTTTATTATGAACATATAAGATTTTATCAATTGGTTCTTTATATATTTCACTTTATTCTACATCATCATCTTTTCATTTGTTAATCTTTTCATTTTAATTTTTTAGATAATACATCCCTTAAAAAAATGAGAGTACATTTGTTATGCTTAATTAGGTTCACCAGTTCTCCACATCTGTCCTCAAGCAGATTTGATTTGTCTTTACTTAACAGCTTCTGGCAAGGTTATACTATTATTTTACTAAGCAATCTTTGGATTTCCATCAGTAATTGGCAGTAAAAATGTCCAAAGTGGCTGAGCAGATATTAAAATGCCTGTCATGTCAGCTATTAAAAATCTATGCAGATTTGAAAGTCTATGCAGAACTGAGTCAAATATAACTTCAAAGAAGCCTCTAGCTGGTCAACCACTTTTAGCCCAAGGCCCCTATACCTCATAAGCATGTACACTATAACTACTATATAATTCCTGCTCTATTCCAAAACTCACTTCAAGTTACGACAGCTTGTCATGTTTTCTTTCTGCTATGATCGCGACATATGTGAACAAGTTCCAAGTGAACCAAAAATAATATGTGTAGTGTCGCTATATGTGGATTTACTTATAGCCATACAGTAAAAGCTCTATGAAAGTGTTGTTGATTATGTTGAATTGATGAACACGGATTGAAATATCCTTCGACCAACACTGATATCTTGATATAATTTGGTGTGATAAGGAACCCTCCATAGTAATTTCTGTCAGTGACAAGAGAGTATCATCTAGGGTGAGCGAATCAAATTTGATGAAGTGGAATTCGTTTCGAATTTCAGGAAAAATTTGATTCTAAATGAAGCTGAGTTTCCTGGCGATTCTTGGTAACGAATCTTTTTTTCTAAAATGGCCGCGAGCACATGGTGTGACATGGGGCATAGAACTATGGGAGAAAGAAAGGAACGCCCTCAATGCCATGACACGCAGACATGCAGCCAGTCAGCTTCTGTGATGTCAAAGACTATAAATAGGCCAGCCATTTTACATTCTGCCACTTGCCACTGTGTTTCTTATGTACACTGATCTCTCTGCAGCAGCACTAGATTGCACTCTGTGCCAGATACTTCTGATTTTATAGTTATGGGAGTGAAATACCTTTCAACTACACTGTCTGTGTGTCACATACACACATGTTCCTGACCCAGCGCTTTGTGTTTTGGGATATTGTTCTCTGTGCCAAAGAGTTACTTTTCTCACTTATTGTGGTGAACTATCTTTGAAATACAGTGTGTGTATTTCTTACATACACACATCTCCATTGCAGGCAGGTTATTATTTGGGGATATTGTTCTTTGTGCCAAAGAGTTACTTTTTTCACCTATAAGGTGGAACATCTTTGAAATACAGCTTGTGTATTTATCATATACACACACCTACATTAAATAGAATTTGTTTTCTTGTAAATTTTTTCTGGTACTGCTCCTACCCTCCCACCCCCCCCCCCCCCACACCAGCCATGGCAGTGGTACGTGAGCACTGATAAATCCCCCAGTCAGACCTCCAAGAGAATGGCCGATAACGCAGATAGGCAGTGGCCAACTGACTACATAGGATATCTCTATAGTACTTGAGTTTGTACTCCCTCTCAGCAGGTGAAAAAAAGGCCTACATTTTGGACCAGTGGTGAGGGTCCAAAAGGGTGGAGAGCCAGAAGTCATCCCTCTGCTGGATGGTGACTATTCGGCTGTCACTACCCAGGCAAATCAGCATGCAGCGGGCCATCTGCGCAAGTGACTCTGAGGGACTCCCTGCCTCCATCTCCACTGTATACTGCCATGGTATGTCTAGGTCATCTGCCTCATCTTCTTCATCTCCCTCTACCTCCTCCGGCTGCTTCTGCTCCTCCTCTCCTGTCCCCTGGGTAGATAAACCACTCATTTCACCAGATATTGCTTGTGCTTTGATGTCCCCCCTCCCCCTCCTCATCCAGTTCAGCCCCCACCAGACTCATGTGGCCATGCGATATAGTCGCCATGTCTCCAGTCCCGTGACCAGACAGATTTAGCAGCATCTGTTCCAGGACATGAAGAAGTGGAATGACGTTGTTCATCCCGTAGTCCTGGCGACTGACAAATAACGCGGCCTCCTCAAAAGGCATGAACAAACGGCAGGTATCACACATGAGCTGCCACTGGCTGACATCAAAATTACACTTATTCCACTTGGAGCATCAAGAAATCATTAATGGTCTTTCTCTGTTCATAGAGTCGGTCCAACATATGGAGGCTGGAATTCCAATGGGTGGAATCGTCGCATATCAGCCTATGTTGGGGGAGGCCGTTCTGCCACTGCAGCTCAAGGAGGGTGTGCTTGGTGGTATAGGAATGGCTGAAGTGCCTGCACAGTTTCCTGGATATTTTAAACTTTTGTAAAAAAACTGAAAAGTGGGGCGTTCAATATTATTTGGCCTCTTTACTTTCAGTGCAGCAAACTCCAGAAGTTCAGTGAGGATCTCTGAATGATCCAATGTTGTCCTAAATGACTGATGATGATAAATATAATCCACCTGTGTGTAATAAATGCACCTTCTCTGTGGTAGTCTCAGGGTTCTGTTTAAAGCGCAGAGAGCATCATGAAGACCAAGAAACACACCAGGCAGGTCCGTGATACTGTTGTGGAGAAGTTTAAAGCCGGATTTGGATACAAAAAGATTTCCCAAACTTTAAACATCCCAAGGAGCACTGTGCAAGTGATCATATTGAAATGGAAGGAGTATCAGACCACTGCAAATCTACCAAGATCAGGCTGTCCCTCTAAACTTTCAACTCAAATAAGGAAAAGACTGATCAGAGATGCAGCCAATAGGCCCATGATCACTCTGGATGAACTGTAGAGATCTACAGCTGAGGTGGAAGTGTCTGTCCGTAGGACAACAATCAGTCGTACACTGCACAAATCTGGCCTTTATGGAAGCGTGGCAAGAAGAAAGCCATTTCTCAAAGATATCCATAAAAAGTCTCATTTAAAGTTTGCCACAAGCCACCTGGGAGACACAACAAACATGTGGAAGAAGAGGCTCTGGTCAGATGAAACCAAAATCGAACTTTTTGGCCACAATGTAAAACGATATGTTTTGCGTAAAAGCAACACAGCTCATCACCCTGAACACACCATCCCCACTGTCAAACATGTTGGTGGCAGCATCATGGTTTGGGCCTGCTTTTCTTCAGTAGGGACAGGGAAGATGGTTAAAATTGATGGGAAGTCGGATGGAGCCAAATACAGGACCATTCTGGAAGAAAACCTGTTGGATTCCGCAAAAGACCTGAGACTGGGACGCAGATTTATCTTCCAACAAGACAATGATCCCAAACAAAGCAAAATCTACAATGGAATGGTTCACTAGGTGTTAGAATGGCCAAGTCAAAGTCCAGACCTGAATCCAATTGAGAATCTGTGGGAAGAGCTGAAAACTGCTGTTCACAAACGCTCTCCATCCGACCTCACTGAGCTCCAGCTGTTTTCCAAGAAAGAATAGGCAAGAATTTCAGTCTCTCGATGTGCAAAACTGATAGAGACATACCCCAGCTGCAGCTGTAATCACAGCAAAATGTGGCGCTACAAAGTATTAACTTAAGGAGGCCGAATAATTTTGCATGCCCCACTTTTCAGTTTTTTATTTTTTTTATGTTTTATTTTTTTATATAAGTTTAAAATATCCAATAAATTTCGTTCCACTTCACAATTGTGTTCCACTTGCTGTTGATTCTTCACAAAAAAATGTAAATTTTATATCTTTATGTTTGAAGCCTGAAATGTGGCAAAAGGTTGAAAAGTTCAAGGGGGCCGAATACTTTCACAAGGCACTGTATGTTTAACAGAACAGGTTCTGTCATAATCTGTGGAATCATCTGATGACAGTGTAAAAGGAGTGCACTCTTTGACCCTCTAGTGGGATCTTGGCCCTCTGCTCAGTTCTTTGTAGCTGGCGCTGACATTACCCTATCAGTCTGCATTCCCACTTCAGTTATTTGGTCAGTTTTGACCTCATAACTGCCCAGATAAGTGAAGTGTGAAGTGATTCTAAGAGCGGCGCCTGTCATCTGAGTGTCATACTAAATCACAGCATCGTTTCATTACCAAACCACGCTCCCTATGCATATTTCTGCATGACACAATGTTCTACAACACCATACAGGCTCTCTGCAGCCAGGAAATAGCTGTTTTTTTAACACGATTTGTCGCGAATACATTCAGAACAAAACAAATTTTGGGGAAAAATTCGGCAAATCGGCCAAATCAATTTTTTGAGAAATTCACTCATCTCTAGTATAATCATTGATCCTTGTAGTCACCAGTGACTAGTTTTGTCCTTTGGATTCAGGTTGGGCTGGTTTGTCAAATTTTGCTGGGAAAATCATGCAACCAAGTGGCAGCCTGCCAGTTGACCGGATAAAAGGAAGTGCATCATTCAATGAAAAACACACTTCTTGTTTTCCCATTCATCAATGTAACTAATTTAATAACCCTAAAATGCTAACATCGAAATAAATACAGGGAATACAAACCTTTTAAAAGTGAATCACTTAAAGAAATCAATATTTAATTGGGCATATAGTTAACACTTTTGTTTACACTGAAAAAATTGAATGGACAACACAAATTGTATCATTTTTTTTCAAGTAATTGACTATAAAGTTAGCTGCCTGGATACTTTACTGTCCCGTGTTAAAGTGAAAAAAGTACTCAATATTCATTTTACTACTGAAATCATATTCCCATATTAATCTAACAAAATTGAGCAGCTCACCAAAAGAAATGTGAACTGCAAGAAAATATGTGAAAATTTCCATTTAATATGTCATTGAAACATATTATGGTAAAGTGCTAAACTGTTACTGCAAGTGACAGCCTGCCAACTGATGCCTTTCACCTTGGCTGGTATTATGGCAGAAATATGCACTAATTATTTTTTATCTTAGAAACTTTGCTTTTAAATGAGCATTAATTTGCAATAAGTTCTAGTAACTTCCTCCAACATTACGCTATTTCGATAGCTCCGGGTTCATCACTGTTGTCTTGTAGCTGATACGTAAGGAAGTAGTAGTTTGGAATGGCTATCAGCATGGATGTAGTAAAACATATCTTTTTTTTTAAAAAGGGGGACATGTATGAAAACTGTTTATGTCTAAGACTTTCCTTATTGCCCATAGCAACCATTCAGAGCACCCCTTTCATTTTTTAAGAGCATTTTATAAAATGAAAGGGGTGCTCTGATGGGTTGCTATGGACAACAAAGTTTAGACCTAAAGAGTTTTCATACATAAGGTCCATAATTTTTTAATGAAATATTCATTCATTAATCCTACACTAAAGACTAAGTGAAAAATATGTAATTCTATTTACAAAACACACATTTCTTGCTGCAACTCTGGACCATTTCCAAAACTTTGTTAGAATAGATATTCTAAAGTGCTATTGTAAGAGACGTAGTAATCTGTCCCTGGCTTGCCCTGCGTAGGCAGAGTACCCACCCGAGAGGGGGGACCCCACACTCAAACCTCTTCCTGATATATACCCTACTAAGTGGATGATAACAGACAAAAGATAAACGGTAGACAAATGGGAAAGAGACTCAAACAGACAACAAATAGAGAATAGTTAGACAGGCCAGTGTCAAACCAGAAGTTTGTGCAGTACCAAGGGATAAGACGAGAGAGTGACCAGGAAGTCAGGCCAAAATCCAGAGAACCAGCAAAACAACACAGCAGAGTAAAAACCAACAGCTAGTACTCAAGAAGCAATCACCAGCAGGGCCAGGCTGACAGGAAGAGGTTTAAATAGGGATTGGCTCAAGTGCTTAACCCATAAAGAACCAAACCACATCCTGGCTGAGGCTGCAACAAAATCCTTAAAGGGCCAGTAGCACAGTCCTGACAGCTATCTTTTATAATATCTGATTGTGTGCAATGTAAACGGCCTAGGACCTTCCACTTCCTTTTGTTGTTGTAAACATACATTAAAAAGTCTGGAAGTAGAAACTTTTTTATTCTTTTCCTGTTGTAGTCATATATGTAAGTCTGGTTGTGTACGCAGGTACATAGACCCCTTCAGTAGGTAGATATACAATGTCCCCTAGTAGTAAGACAGGTATTTAGGCCCTCCAGTAGGTAGATATACGCTGCCCCCCAGTAGTTAGGCAGGTATACAGGAGTCCCTGTAAAACAAAATTAGTCGTCATTACGCTGTCTGCTCCAGGACGCCACTTACAGCTTCTACTAGGCTGTAAGCCTGGACATAGGCTTAAGGCCTAGTACAGACTATGGAACACGCGGCGTGATGACATCCTCACATCGCACTACCTGCACCACGATATGCAGGTGACTGAACCGCCAGGATCTGAAGATCCTGACTGTTCTACCTGAGCCACAGTAGCTGTGATCGCTGGGACTACATGACCCAGCAATGCAACCGTTTGGTGAGGGAGGTCTGTGGGCCCCTAGCTCAGGTGTCCGGTCAGAAGTGTGACTGCTTTGGCCCCTGTAGCTGGTTGGTGCTGGAACTCATGTCTCACTGGGGGGAATCATTAGCCACCCGCGTGGCACTCCGTTTGGGCAGATTGTCAGTCCAGGCACTAGCAAAATACCAGTCAGATTCTGATTGCTTTTTGAATGGTTAGGTGGGCAGTTTTGTCCGCGGTTTGCGGATTTGGCCGTCCTCCTAAATACTGAACAGGACATGTTACACCCTAAAACCGGGCAGAAGAATGTACAAGTTTTTTTTTACAGTTTCTATATTTAAAATCCGACCTTCAGAAAATATGAGCTGTGTAAACTATAGTTTGAATTTTCTATTGTCTATGGGGATGGTTGACAGTCGGTTTTCAGATGGTTTTCAAATCAGAAGACCGTCTGAAAAACCAACTGTAAACCATGCTGTGTGGACTTATCCTACCTTTCAAATGATTGATTCCAAAGTTGCACATGAGAAGTAGAGCAAACAAGGGGTGACAATTTCTCTTGAACAATGATTTTTACTTTTGTATTTGCCATTCAGAATCCAGTCCATGGTATTTCTTTCTATTTAATTGGTTACGTGCAATTAAAAATAGTCATAAGGTTAGCCTTATTACTGAAAATAATATAATTTTGAGCTATCCAATAGCTTAGCTTACTCGTGTTTAGAATTTTAATTTGTCTAAGTAGCTTTTTTATTAAAAAAAGTTCCTTTTCCAGTTTTACTAAACTGAACATAGTAAATGTGTATATATAAAATACCGTATATACTCGAGTATAAGCCGAGTTTTTCAGCACAAAAAATGTGCTGAAAAATCCCCCCTCGGCTTATACTCGAGTCACTGTCGCGCTGGGGCACTGCGATGGTCCCGTGCGCCGACAGGGACGCTTCAGCTATATGCGACTCCTCAGGGAGCACATATAACTGAATTCTAAGTCAGCTGACAGCGTCTAGGCACTGCGGTTGCCCGTGCGCTGTCAGCTATCTCTTCCCCTGCATGCGACTCCTCCGGAGCGCATGCAGGAGAAGAGATACCACTGTGGAGCAGAGAGCGAGTGCTCCCTGTTCCGCAGTGGACTCCGGGCGGCCGCAGACTGGCGGCCGACCGGAGTTTCCGGCACAGGCAGCGTGTGTCATCACGCTGTGTGCACAGCCTGATGACATCACCCGCCTGTGCCGAGGAGAGCGTGCGGGAGGCCGGACAGCGAGGGGACGGACGGAGGGCGGGAGGGAGACGGAGCAGCGGGGAGCCAGGTAAGTGGTTTTTTTTTGTTTTAAAAAACGTGCCTTTTCCTGCCTATAGCCTGCCTAGGGGAGACCTATACCTGGCTATAACCTACCTATACCTGGCTATAACCTACCTATACCTGGCTGTAACCTACCTATACCTGGCTGTAACCTATCTATACCTGGCTGTAACCTACCTATACCTGGCTATAACCTACCTATACCTGGCTATAACCTACCTATACCTGGCTATAACCTACCTATACCTGGCTATAACCTACCTATACCTGGCTATAACCTACCTAGGGGAACTTATACCTGCCTATAGCCTGCCTAGGGGGACCTATACCTGTCTATAACCTGCCTAGGGGGACCTATACCTGCCTATAACCTACCTAGGGGGACTTATACATGCCTATAACTTATCTAGGGGGACCTATACCTGCCTATAACGACCTATAGCCTGCCTAGGGGGACCTATACCTGCCTATAATGACCTATAACCTGTCTAGGGGGACCTATACCTGCCTATAACCTGCCTATGGGTGCAATTACCTGCCTGTAGCCTGCCTATGGGGACATATAGCTGCCTATACCTGCGTATAACGATCTATACCTGCCTAAAACCTGCCAAAGGGGGACATTAAACTGCCTATCCCATGCCTTTTAACCCTCCCCCTTTGGGGGACTTTTAAACCCCCTTTACCACCCTATGTGGGACAATTTAAATCCAAAAAGGCTTTGGGGAACTTTTAAAACGGGCCTTTTTCCCGGCCTATATCTCCTGGGGGGGGAAAAATTTAAACTGCCTATGTTTTTTTTTTGGTTTTATTTTTTTTTTTTTAAAAAAATTCCCCATTTAAGCCGCTCCCCTTTTTTCCCCCCCCTAGGTTTTATACTGGGAGTAAATGGGGCTTTCCCGGTTTTTTGTGGCAAAGTGGGGTCCCTCGGCTTATAATTTCGGGTGGCCCTTATACTGGAGTATTTTTTAAGGTGTGTTTTTAAACGGGGTTTTTGGCTAAAAAATCTTTACCACAAGGGGTTTCAAATTTTAAAATTAACTTTCTCGCTTTCTAAAACCCCAAATTTAAAGTAAAAAATTTTTTCCCTTAAATGGGGTTTTAAGATTTTTAAAAATCCCCCCCACTTCCCCCCCACTATGCAAAAAATTATTTACCTCTCCCTTCTTTTCCAGCACTGCCAAAAAATAAAGGGTCTTTGTCTCCGGTCCCTCACTAATGTTGTAGGGTTTTTTTGGAACCCACATGCTGCTGCACCCAAATCTGAAATGTACACCCATGTTTTTATAGAGTAATTGCGCAGAACTTTTTGATCCATAAAACCATGCATCATCGTGTGGGCCCAAAAGGGGAACCGGGGAGCTGGCGGTGTTTGGAACGGGGTAAAGGGGGAGAAGTAAGTATGGGGTAATTTTCTATTTTGCAATAGTGGGAGGTGGAAGGGAGATTTTTAAAAGTCTTGGAAAGCCCTTCTATTAACAAGATTATACAATTCACAGGTCAAGATTTTTATTCTCATTGTGGTATCAGTGGTTAAGGGAAGAGCTATTATCAAATTTTAGAAAAAGGTTCCTCCCTATTCATTTTAAACCCAAGTGTTACGAAAAAAATTTTTCATGATGGTTTTAGCATTGGGGGTTTCATATCCCAAAGGGGAATTAAAATTTTTTTTGTTCGGGGAAACCTGTTTTTTCACTTGTTCCCTTAAAAATAATTTTTTAAATGGCTGGGTAGTGGTTTCCTCGGGGCCCCGGCAAGCGATGATAGCCCAAGCCACGCCGGGAACGGGAAACTAAGTAGCCCCCCCCTTTTAACCCGAGCCCGCCGCAAAGCGGGGGTGGACTTGCTGCGGTGTGAGGTACCAAAGGGTTTTCCCCCCCGGGCGTGACTTGCTTTCGATTTGGGGGGCCCAGGTGCAGCGAGGTACAGGGGTCGTTTTGGGCCAGTAAACGTAGTCGTGGGCAGGGGGTTTAAGGGAGGGCAGGGGGCAATGGTTTCCCGGGGGTTTTGGGAAAGGAGGAAGGTCAGGGCAGGCGGGAAAGGTTCGGGTGAGGAAAAAAGTTTGAAAAGGGGTTTTGGTTAAAGGTTTTAAAGGGGGGAATATTTCTTTTTGGAAAAGCTTTCTCTAGGGCTTTGGGGGGGAACAAAAGATCCGCAAAAGGGAAAATCCCCCTGAAAGTCACCAATAAATAGGGGCGCACCTAGCAAGCACCAAAGTATTTGCGGGCTGGCCCTTTTTTTAATTTAAAAAAGGGCAAGGGGTGGGGCGGCGCTAGAGAGGGGCCAAAAACGCCCCAACGGCCCGGGAGGGGAAGCTGACAGAGGGAGGAAAAGAGGTCAGGTGGGGTGACCGGAGCGAGCGCGGGGCCCCCGGGGCCCCCCCCGCGGCCAGCCCCGGTACCCGTCCCGGGCAGGGGGTCCCCCCCATTAGGTTTTCCCCCCTCTTTTTTTGGCCTTTTAAAGGAAAACCCGGAACCCAAGGGTCCTGGTCAAGATATTAGATTTGGTTCCCGGGGCCTCTTTCGGGGCCCAAAAAACCCTTCCAGTCGACCAAGGGAAAAAACCTTTTTTTTCCCTTTATGGTTTTCATTTGGGCCGGATGTCCCTTTACCCAAATTTTAAACGCAAAGGGGTTTTACCAAAAGGAGAAGGAGACGCAAATCTTTTGAGGGGATAAAACCCGGTTTTTTAGAACCCGGGCTTTTGGAGGGAGAAAGTGGAAGGCGTTAAGGGAAAAGGGAAAAGGGGGGGGGTAGGCAGAACTTTTTAGCAACAAGGTTTTTTAAATTTTAGGAAAACACCCCTAAAAAAACCCCAAGAAACCGCGGAAACCCCAAATTTTTTGCTGGGGGCCTTTTTAGGGGTTCGGGGTTGGGAGGGGGCCAACCTTTTTTTGGGGAATGTGGGGGGGGGCCTCCACCCCTTGTGGGCCCGGGTCTTCAAGCGGGGCAGAGGCCCGGTTAAGGGAAAAATCGGTTTTCCCCCCCAAATGGGCCCCTTGGTTTTCCTGCACTTTGGTTTTTCCACAGGGGGGGAAAAAAGAAAGTCGTTTTTTTAAGAGGGGGGTGGGGTGAGGGCGCCCCTTTTGACCACCAGGAAAAGGGGAGGAAAAAGCCCGTAGGGAAACGAGTCCCGTGGGTTTTAGGGGGAAAAATCAGCCCCGGGGGAAACAGCTTGGCCCCGGGTTGGGCCCGGCGGCCACCCGCCCCCCCCCCCCCCCCCCCGAAAAAGGGCGAATATTCCCTTTTCCAATATTTGATTTTACCCCCTCCACTTTTTCCAAATTTGTTGGGGGTGGGAGGCAGAAGGAAAAGTCCAATTTAAAATTTCAAAGGCGAGAACACTGGGCCCGCCAAAACTTGGAGACAAATTGGGGCGCCCCGGGTCAGAAACAATATGTGGGGGGAAACATGCAAAACGGAAAAAAAATGTTGGGAAAAAATGCCCGCCAAACTCAGGAGCCCAGGGGGAAGGGCCAGGGGGGTGGCCAAAAGGTTTGGGCAATTTTTGGGGAATCTTTTCTGTGACCCCAGATACCCGAATTCCACCGGGAAAAGGGGGGGAAGGTCCTTTATGAAGTTCCCGGGGTATGTGTGTCCATGGGGACTTTTGGGATGGGGGAAAAGGGGGCTAAAAGGGCCCCAGGGCCCCTTGGGGGTGGGAAAAACCCTTTTTCCGGGGACCAAAGTGTTACAGGAAGGGGCAAAGTTTTTTGGCGGTCCCGGGGGAGGGTTGGCCCCCGTAGCCCGGGGAGATGGGGCGTGGGGAAATTTCATTTTCCCGGGGTGACCAGCCCGAAAAGAACTATGCCCCCACTCCCGAAAAATTTCCCGTCTGGCGCTGGGGCGAACGTTTGGGGTTTTTCCCGGTGGGGAACCCCCCCGGGAAGGGTCCAAAGGACCGCGTGGATCAAACAGTTTGGGGCAAAAATGTGCTGGGGGGCCAAAAATTCTTCTCCTGTTTTTGGGTTTAAAAAGGGCTCGGGGGAGGGCATCAGCCTTGTTTTTTTTCCCCGGGCCGGGGGCCCGGGGGAAAATGTATCCCGAAGTTTAAGCGAAAAAGGGGAAAAAAAGTGGGCCCCCGGCCTGGCGGGGGTTTTTAAACGTTGGGCAAAATTTTGGAGGTATTGAAAGATTCTTATGGTCGTGATGAAGACGTCGACAAGGATGACGAGCCTCCCCTCCAGCAAAATGTCGCCACTCCTCCAGAGCCAATTTGATGGCCAGCAGTTCCGATCTACTATGGTATAGTTACGTTCCGCCGCAGAGAAGGTCCTGGAGAAAAGCTGCAGTAAACGTTTTGCCTTTAGGGACCCCTTATGGGTCTGGACCGCCCTGCTCCATGGAAGAGGCATTCACACCTCCAGGCTGTAGGCGGACTTATTCCGGAGCCAGACGAACCAGGATAGGTGCTGAAGAAAACGCTGACTTCAGTTAGAGAGAATGCTTCTTCAGCAGACGGGGGCCAACAATCTCGGATTGGCATTCTTACGGGTGAGGGCCACGATGGGAGACACCAGCGAAGAAACAGTGGGGATACAAATATAAAATCTGCCGGTTGGTAGGTAATTGGCGAAACCCAGGAAGCGTTGGAAAACTGCCGAAGACCGGACCAGGGCGTGGCCACTGCTGGGATCGCGGGAAAGTTTAGCCGGGTCATCTGCAGACCCGTATCGGAGACTATGTACCCAAGGAAGGGAAGACTGGTCATGGTGGAACCGACACTTCTCTCGCTTGGCCATACAGACGATTGTTTCGCAGACGTCCGCAGGACCTGGCGTACTTGTACACGATGAGTCTGTGTGTCAGGAGAAAAAAATCTGAATATCGTCCAGGTACATATGACGCCAGGTGTCTACAGCAAGTCTCTGAATATGTCATTGACGTATTCCTGAAACACGGCTGGGGCATTGCATAGCCCAAAAGGAATCACGAGGGTACTCGAATGGACCTTCCCGGGTGTTGAAAGACGTTTTCTCTCTCGTCCCCCTCCACGAATTCTTGATGAGGTTCATAGGGCACCTGCGCAGGTTCCAATTAGTTAAACACCTTGGAACCTCGAAGACGATCTAAGAGCTCCGATTATCAGGGGTAGTGGGTAACGATTCTTTCACCGTGATCTTGTTCCAGCCCCCTGTAATCGTTACCCGTGGCACGAGGACCAGTCTTCTTTCTGGCAAAAAGATAGAGCCAGCCCCGGCGGGCGAGGAAGAACTTGCGTATGAAACCCTTTTGCAAATCTCCTGTTTTATATGCCCGACATGGCCTGAGTCTCGGGCTCGGACAGAGGGTAAAACCTTACCCCGTGGAGGGAATGGTTACGGGAAGGAGGTCTATGGGATCAGTCATAAGGGCGATGGGTGGTCCAGCTCTCAGGCCTGTTTCCCGAGAACACATCACTGAAATCCTGGTTCTTCCGCTGGCCAGTCCGGTAGAGGTTGACGGCCTATGACGTAGGGGAGGAGAAGATGGACCACGGCGTAGCATGTGCCACAAAACAGAGATCCTGGCACTCCGATTCCCCAGGTTAGAAGCTTCGCCTGTCTTCCAATCCTAAGCGTAGGGGCGTGACGTTGGCAGCCAGTGCGTAAGCCCCCCAACGGGATCGCTGAAGAAGGCGGCGAGGCGCAGGACATGAAAAGGAGATTTCTGTGTGTAGGACCCCTACCCGCTGAGGGATAAGCGCGGCAGCGCTCTCTCCAAGGGTGCTGTGTAACTGGATGGGGAGTCCTTGAGAAGCTCCCGCTGACTGAAAGAGATGAGCAAGCGCTTTTTCCAAGCGGATGATGCTGGCCACGCGATAGCGAGTCACAAGGAGCGTGAATGAGAGTTACCGCAGAGCGGCATGTCCAGGAAGGCCGAGGACTCGACAGAGATAGGCCCAGAGTCGTGGAGTGTGGTAGAGGAAGACCTGGAGCACCTTTGGGTCGGCCTTCTACGGCTCCTAGGGTAGCATAGGTTTCGACCGTGAGGACGCTGCGGGACAACGGGATCAATGGTCCGGGACTGGAGCTGTAAGTAGAGACAAAGGTTCTCCATCGGCGGCGGGGACAAGCTCAGACTCTGACAAGTGAGCCCCGGTCAACTGCATGGGTTCTTCGGAGGGCAGTGGAGCTTCTGGAACAAGGAGGCCTGACGAGCGTAGACGGCGTGGTTGCGCCGAATCACGCTCCTTGGCCGGGCCTCCTGCATGTCTTTCTGGCATAAAAACTGTCCGTCAATGGTTGTGGGCCTGGTGATGAGCTCGGCTCAACGAGATGAAGATCCCTTGCTGCCAGGTGAGTCTTTTTAATTCTGCTTGGATAGGCCCCTTTTTGAAAGTGGCGCAGAGAGTGGCGTCGTTCCTTGCCAGCTCGGAGAGGCTAGGGTGCGGAAACTGGACCGCATAATCTCCTATGGGAGGAGACCCCTGACGATGGTTCAGTAGCCGAGAGGTCTCCGCAGATGTTGAAAGATGCACGCGGCCAGGTCCTCCGAAGACGTTGCGGGAATTTCTGATGAGGAAGGCCTTCTAGGTCTTGCGGTCCACAAGGATCATTCGGTCCAAAGAGGAGTCGCCCAGGCCAGGCCTCCCGGATATCAGGCTCACCACGAACGCCACCTTTGACCCCATTATCGGTAGGGGAAACTGGTTCCGGCCATCAAATCCACGTGACTATGGAGCACTGCGTGACGAAACCATTATGAGATTTGAGTCCCGTCAAACTTGGAGGGTAGAGGAAGGCCGAAGCTTCGGACCTCACGGTGGCCCAGGGGACGCAGGGTCTATAGGAAACCGCTGGCGAAGAGGCTGGTTGCGGAACTCTGAGATCAGCCAGCAATGGGAGCATCATGGCTGGACAGCGGACCCAAATTGCTGCGCTTGTTGCGCGATATGCTGGACTGTTCTTGGGAGCGTAATGCTCGTGAGATCGCAAGACTTGGCAAGGGCATCCTTGGCGGGGGTCCATGGCTGGATCATAACTGTCACGGGCTGGGTGGGGACACTCTGGACCGCCGCAAGCGGATGATAGCTAAGCAGCCAAGGGAACGGGAATCTAAGTAGCACGCCGGTTTGCACCAGAGCCCGCCGCATAAGCGGGGATGGACTTGCTGCGGCGTTGTGGCTCCAGGTCGTCCCCACCTACGTGACTTGACTTGCGGTGGCGGACCCGAGGTGCGAGTTGGTAGACAGAATCGTAGTTCCCGAGAATCGTATGTCGTGGGCAGGCACTGAAGGTCAGGGCAGGCGGCATTGGTTCGTGAGTCGTGGACAGCAGAAGGTCAGGGCAGGCGGCAGAGGTTCGGGTAGTCGAGAACGTCAGCACGGCGGTTGGTAACAAGGTAAGGCGAGTAATGCTTTGGAACTCGCTTCTATCTAGGGACGTCGGGCAACATAGATCCAGCAAAGGAAGTACAGTCGCTGAGTCACCAATTATAGGGGCAGCACCTGGCAAGCAGCCAATTTTGTGAGCGCTGGCCCTTTTTTTAAATGTACGAGGACGTATCTGCGTGCGACTAGAGAGTGGCACGCGCGCCGCGGCCGGAAGAAGACGCCGACCAGATGCAGGCATCGAGGTCAGGTGACGTGGCCGGCCGGAGCCGAGCTGCGCCCGCGGCCAGTCCCGCGGCTCAGCAGCGCCACCCGTCCCCGGTGCAGGGATCCCAGAGAGAGGGCACTGGGTGCACCTGCGGCCCGCGGGCCGGAGCGCGGCGTCGCCCGCTACAGTAACACAATCTTTCTGTTTGATTCCTTGAACCTTATGATGCAGATTTTTATGGAGGGGTCTTTTCGGGTTTATATTGGGGTCCCTGTCACTATACATGTCGCCCAGGGGCTCCGCTGTGATAACGCGCCAGGCTCTTGTCACGCTGCTGCCACCATATTTACTATCATAATCCTGTCAGCAGAGCGACACGTTGTATGAACCATCCCCCAGAGATGCTGCAGCAACAGCTCCTATCACAGCCGCTCCCCATCCGATCATTAGTGTCATTCATCCTTATGTCTCTATAGAACATTCTGTAACCGTTTCATGGCCGGTTCCTCCGAGTCTGAGTCATCCAAGGTCATTGGAGCCGGGCTGCAAACCGGGCGTGCTTCACATACAGCTGCTGAGGCTTCCCATACAGATCTATTGCTTCATACATTTGTATCATTCCAGGAAGCCTCTGTCCTGATACTACAGATACAATGTATCAGTCTGGAGTGCGGGATGTTTAGCTCACAGAGCATTGTCTAGACTGGATTCAGGGCCGTCTCTTCCATTGGGCAGGGTAGGCGGTTGCCCGGGGGCCCCACAAGCTCAGGGGGACCCCCGGGCAGCCGCCTACCGTGCCCAGTGGGGTAACAACCCTCTGCGTCGGATCCAGGCAGCGCGTTGGTGTGCAGGAGGCCGCAGGAACCGCCGTGTCTTTGAGCGGCGCAGGAGGTGATGTCCTCGCTTCCTGCGCCGCTGTATTTTCTAAGCCGGCAGCCCGTAGGTTTCCTGCATAGAAAATCCCGGGAGCAACGTCGCGGCGTAAATAAGTCATGCCGCTCACGCCGGAAATCAGCTCCCAGAGCGTAGCCCCCAGCCGGGAGAGCGGAAAGGTAAGTTGGGAGGATATTACTTAAAGGGGGGCCTAAAATCTATGGGGGGATATTACTTAGAGGGAGGCCTACAATCTATGGGGGGATATTACTCACAGGGGGGCCTACAATTTATGGGGGGATATTACTTACAGGGGGGCCTACAATCTATGGGGGGATATTACTTACAGGGGCCCTACAATCTATGGGGGGATATTACTTACAGGGGGGGCCTACAATCTATGGGGGATATTACTTAAAGGGGGGCCTAAAATCTATGGGGGATATAACTTACAGGGGGCCTGCAATCTATGGGGGATATTATTTAGAGGGAGGCCTACAATCTATGGGAAACATTACTTACAGGGGGGGGGGCTACAATCTATGGGGGGATATTACTTACAGGGGGCCTACAATCTATGGGGGGATATTACTTACAGGGGGGGGATACAATCTATGGGGGATATTACTTACAGGGGGGGCCTACAATCCATGGGGGATATTACTTACAGAGGGGCCTACAATCTATGGGGGATATTACTTACAGTGGGGCCTGCAGTCTAGGGGGGGATATAACTTACAGGGGGGCCTACAATCTATGGGGGGATATAACTTACAGGGGGGCCTACAATCAATGGGGGATATTACTTACAGGGGGGCCTACAATCTATGAGGGATATTACTTACAGGGGGGCCGACAATCTATGGGGGGATATAACTTACAGGGGGACCTACAATCTATGGGGGATATTACTTACAGGGGGGAACTACAATCTATGGGGAATATTACTTACAGGGGGCCTACAATTTATGGGGGACATTACTTACAGGGGGGCCTACAATCTATGGGGGGATATTACTTACAGGGAGTCCTACAATCCATGGGGGATATAACTTACAGGGGGGCCTACAATCTATGGGGGACATTACTTACAGGGGGGAACTACAATCTATGGGGAATATTACTTACCTACAATCTATGGGGGATATTACTTACAGTGGGGCCTGCATTCTATGGGGGGATATAACTTACAGGGGGGGGCCTACAATCTATGGGAAACATTACTTACAGGGGGAACTACAATCTATGGGGAATATTACTTACAGGGGGGCCTACAATTTATGGGGGACATTACTTACAGGGGGGCCTACAATCTATGGGGGGATATTACTTACAGGGAGTCCTACAATCTATGGGGGATATAACTTACAGGGGGGAACTACAATCTATGGGGAATATTACTTACAGGGGGCCTACAATTTATGGGGGACATTACTTACAGGGGGGCCTACAATCTATGGGGGATATAACTTACAGGGATCCTACATTCCAGGGGGATATAATTAAAGGGGGGGGGCCCTACAATTAGGGGGGACATTATTTACAGGGGGGGCCTACAATTATGGGGGGATATTATTTACGGGGGGACTACAATCTATGGGGGATATTACTTACAGGGGGGACTACAATCTATGAGGGATATAACTTACAGGGGGGCCGACAATCTATGGGGGATATTACTTAAAGGGGGGCCTAAAATCTATGGGGGAAAATTACTTACAGGGGGGGGCCTACAATCTATGAGCAATATAGCTTACAAGGGGGCCTGCAATCTATGAGGGATATTACTTACAGGGAGCCTACAATCTATGGGGGATTTTTCTTAAGGGGGGGCCGAAATCTTGGGGGGAAAATTTATTACGGGGGGCCTACAATCTATGAGGGGTATTACCTACAGTGTGCCTGTATAACTACCTACTCAATGGGGGGGCAACATGACTACCTACTTACTTAATGGGAGGCACCCATAACAGAGGTAGGAATTGGGGGGAAGTGCTGAAAAAGGGATATTTTTGATTTTGTGCGTTACATTCTCAGGGTTTTGCGGGGGAGAAGTCATCATGGGGGGTCTGGAGGAAGGAGGGGAAAAGGGAAAACGATATAGACAGGGTCCCCGGTGAGTCCCTATATTAGGGTTTTTTTGTTCTATTTTGGTCAGTGCTGTAGTTCTGTTGTAATGGGAACTGAGCTGGTTTATTTTGTGGTTTTTGTTTGTTAGAAAAAATTTTATATTTGTTCGAAAAAAGTAGTTGTGTTTTTTTGGGGGGGGGGGGGTAGTACAACCAAAGTCTGTTAAGGGCGCTTTCACAGGGCAGTGGACAAATAGGGGTCGGTTTCCCGACCGGTATTTGTTCTTTTTTGCGCCCCATCCCCTTTTTATTTTTTTATTTTCTTTTTGCACCCATAATATGATCGGGGCTAACAAAATAAAGAAATAACAGATTTTTTTGAATTAATTTTTTTTCGTTACCCCCTTTATCTTCTTTTTAAAATTTAAATCGGTACACCTTTGTGTGTTATAATTTGATTCGGCATTACGTTTAATTCCAATTGTTTGAAAACCCATAAGAGCGTCGCGCTCTCCCATTGGCCCCAAATAACCGCGCCTTTTAAGTTAGCCAATCAAAAACAGAGCTTGCTCTCATTTCTTTTATAGAACTCTATGAAAAAAATAGTCGCCTTTGATTGGCCGGGATAGCCCAAACCCCCGCTAGCCCAAACCCAAACAGCTTTTCCCGCCTTTTTTCTGTATTTTTTAATGTCCCGCCTTTTATTGATTGGCAATATTTCTCCATGGTTTAAAGGGTCCCCGTCGTCCCTTTTTTGATTGGTCAAAAACCCTCCCTGGTTAGAAAAGGGGAATTGTCGCTCCTTTTTTTTCTGGTTTTTGCCGAACCCAAACAGAAGAGCTTAAACAATTTGAATTACTGTATTTTTCCCGGCAATTCTCTCTATTTCAAATTCCCTATGAGCGCCGGTTCGGGATTTAAACTGATTTATTTTTAGAGAAGGTTTCGTTTTTATTGAAATGATTTAACTTTAAAAAAATTTTTTTATTCTACTCCATGGCACGGGGGCTGAATCGAGATTTTCAGTGCCCGATCTCTCCAAACACAAATTGACAAGTGGGCATGCCTGTTTGGCTGGGTCCCCAAGCCCCCGCTAGCTCAGCCAATAGCTCTTTTCAGCTTTTTTTACTGTTTTTGAACTTCCCGCCTTTGATTTTGTTTGGGCAACATTTCTCCATAGTTTTAAGGGGCCACCGTCGCTCCATTCTGATTGGTTGGTTTTCCCCCAATAGAATAGCTTTCGAATTTAAATTACTGTATTTCCCCGGGGAATTTTTGAATACCCCAAAATTTCCCGATTTTTCGCCGTTCTCGGCGAAAAACGCGTTGTTATGGATTTGATTGTTTATGTTTAAAAAAGGTTTCAGTCTTTTTTCAGAGAAATTTTAAACTTAATAAAAAAATTTTTTTTTTATTAACTCCATGCCGCACGCGCTAGACCGAATTGCATTGCGCCGTCTCTCCAAAAGACTACAAGGGAGAAAGTAGCTCGCGTCTGATTGTGGGATAGCCAAGCCCTCGTAGCTCAACCAATCACTCTTTTTCCCGCCTTTTTTTCTGTATTTGAACGTCCCGCCTTTGAATTTGATTGGCAATTTTTCTATGGTTTAATGGCACGTCCCCTCCATTCTGATTGGCTGTTTATGCTGACCAAAGAGAAGCGCTTACAAATTACTGTTTTTCCCCCAATTTCCAAGATCCAAATTCCCGATATTGCGCGTTCTAGATTTTGGAAAGTGATTTTATTTTTGTATTTTTTGGGGGTTTTTGAGCTCTTTTAGAGAATGTTTGACGCCTTTTAAAAGGGGATTTTTTATTCATATCCATTCCGCATGGCATCCTTAATGATTTTCGCTGTTTTCCACCTGGCTCGAGTCGGAATAATGTTTCGGCGCAGTCCCGCACTGCGAGTAATCCCGCTTTGCGCCCACACACTGGGGAGGCGGTGGACTTTTCCCCCATGTATGAGGCACTTCCCCGGACGGCGAATATTTGGCCAGTCCCTTCTGCGCCTAAGTCCCCGCATTTGCCCCACACACTGGCGAGGGGCCCCGGGGCTTTACCGGCAGTATGATCGCAAAACCCCGCCCCGACATCCATAGGCCCCAAAATTTCCCCGAAAAGAGCAGAAAACGTGCGCTCCAACGTGGGGAGAATCATAATGTTGCCCTAAGGGGTTATAAATAAAATTACGTTTTTGTGCTTTATAACTGAGAACTGAGAGTTTAAGTTTGCCTATGGCAAAATAGTGAATATAGTTGTTGAAAGTCACTCTTTGTTCTCTTACTAGATTCCCATATTTTTGAGACTACTTAAAAAACCTGTTGTAGCCCTGTCCAACAGATGTTTGAAGGGTTGTACAGCAAAATCTGGCACATGCTTAAGTGAGAAGTAGGCCTGTCTGGATTGATTTAGCGAACCACAGCCAGAAAAGCTAATACCCCTAGAGTGTGAATGCTGGCCCAAGGGGCCCGGGGTTTCCCTTTATTGGAGAAATTTTCACCCGTAAAAAGTAGCATGCAATAAGTTGGGGTTTTTCAAAGCCAAGGAGAGATCCTTTGTAAAAAGAAAAAAAGTAGTTTCCCCCAGCCATTGTATGGAGGTATAAGCTAAAGTTCTGCCCCAGGGCCCATGAGCCTTTAGCCTCACCCCTGCACTTTGGTCACGCAGTAGAGAGGAGCGAAAGCTTTAGACCCCCATTCTCATGATTAGTGGAGGTCCATGCACGAAAACCCTGTGTTTTATATTTTATCTAATATTACAAACTTAACAATATATAAAGAAACATTCTGTATATGATCAATGATCTCAGCCGTGCCCAAAGCCCTCCTTCTCCTGCTCAATGTCTTGTGACTGGCTGCAGCAGGAGCCTCCCCCCTTTGCTCTGTCTACAGTAGGGCAAAATGAATGTTAGTCCCGCCTTCTTGCCTGGGGCCCCATCCCCACCATTTCCCTCAGAAAAACATTCACAGTAGAAATTTTCCCCATTTTCCTTCTGATTTTACAAGACTTTTGCTGACGGGCCAAAACTCACATTATATTTTTTAATATTTGCTCTTATAGTACAATAAAGACCTAAAATACTTCTTTTTGGGGATAAGCTCCTTTCCCGGTAACATAGCTTTTGGGTCAGCAGGGCCCCTCCCCCTTGCCTTGACTACAGTGGGAAACGAATGTTGTCCCCCTTCTTGGCTAGGGCCCCCCCGTTCCTCCTTCTCCTCTCAAATTTTGTGCGGCGGGAGCAGGAGCCCCCCCCCCCCCCTTGACTACATAGGCAAAAGGAATTTTAGGTCCCTCGTTCTCCTTCTCCTGCTCAATTTGTGTCGGCTGCCGGACCTCCCCCCCCCCCTCTGCCTTGACTCATAGGGCAAACTGAATGTTAGTCCCACCTTCTAGGCTATGTCCCTCTTTCTCCTTCTCCTACTCAATATTTGTGTCTGGCTGCAGCAGGAGCCTCCCCCCTCTGCCTTGACTACAGTAGGGCAAACTGAATTTTAGTCCCACCTTCTTGGCTAGGTCCCTTGTTCCTCCTTCTCCTGCTCAATATTTTGTATCTGGCTGCAGCAGGAGCCTCCCCCTCTCTGCCTTGACTACAGTAGGGCAAACTGAATTTTAGTCCCACCTTCTTGGCTAGGTCCCTCGTTCCTCCTTCTCCTACTCAACATTTTGTGTCTGGCTGCAGCAGGAGCCTCCCCCCTCTGCCTTGACTACAGTAGGGCAAACTGAATGTTAGTCCCACTTTCTAGGCTATGCCCCTCTTTCTCCTTCTCAATATCTTGTGTCTGGCTGCAGCAGGAGCCTCCCCCCTCTGCCTTGACTACAGTAGGGCAAACTGAATTTTAGTCCCACCTTCTGAACTAGGCCCCTCTGTCTCGTTCTCCTACATTATTTTTTGTGTCTGGCTGCAGCAGGAGCCTCCCCCCTTTGCTTTGTCTACTGTAGGGCAAATGTTTGCTCCACCTTCTTGGCTAGGCCCCATGCCCTCAGCCATTCCACAGCTGAAGATAAAGCAGTTTAGCAGGAGAATCATCCACATTTTCCCCGCAGGATTTTTACAAAACCTCTATGCAGAAAACCTCTATCATTATATTTCATATTTTGTCTCATTGTACAATTAAAACTTAACAATACATCATCAGTGTCTCAGGAGATCAGCTATGTCCTCTGTCCTCCTCCTCCTCCTCAATACCTTGTGTCTAGCTGCAGCAGGAGCCTCTCCCCTCTCTGACTTGTCTACAGGAGAGCAAACATTGTCAGCCCCTCCTCCTTGGCTGAGCCCCACCCTCAGTCATTTCACAACTGTAAATATAACAGATCAGCAGAGGAATCATTTCATTTTCTCTGTAAGATTTTGACGAACTATATTTCACGGATCTCAAATCTTACAATCAAAACTTGACAAAATATGAAGAAACCTTCTCTATGTGTCCCAGGATACCAGCCATGCCCAAAGCCCTTCTCTTCCTGCTTGATATCTTGTGTGTGGCTGCAGCCGGAGCCTCCCCCCTCTACCTCCTCCATAGCAGGACAAACAGAATATTAATCCCGCCTTCTTAGCTAAGCCACACCCCCTTTGCAATTCCAAAGCTGAAAATAGAACAGATAATCAGGAGAATAAACCACATTTTTTTCTGGTTTTTTTAAACAATTTTTTAAAGGAATTAAAGGGGATGTATCACTTCATCAGTTAGTCTGTTTTCTTGTAGTTTCATTTTCTCAGTTCCTGAAATCCAGGGGCGTTTCTTTCCCTCCCAGCTGGGTGTTTCTTAACTGAAGGGGGTGACATCATCCTCCTCTTCACTGTTCATGCTCCCTCCTGGGTCAGTGTGTTTGTTTGAGATCAGTGGGAGGGGATAGCACATCCCCCCCCCCCCCCTCTGTCCACATGTCACTGTGTCCTCTCCCATGAGCCTTAGGCTATTCTCTCCTCAGGGACAAAAAACACCTAAAGCGATTACTAAAAAAATCATAAAAATGGTTTTCTTTCCCCTCCTGTCAAAGGCAGCTTAAAAAACGGCCGTTTTTTTGCGGATTTGCATTTTTACACTCGTTTTTTTTCTTGTTTCAATCTGTTTTTTAAAGTCGCATAAATTAAACCATTGAATTTAGCTTTTGCCCACAAAAGGGATATAAAGCCATTATTCATGTATAGTCATCTTTAAATGTTTAAGATTTTTTGTAATAAAAATATATCCATTTTTTCCCCAAAAAAAATTTTTTTTACGGATTTTGGCCCTAAAATACGGTTTCTATGGATTTTGGCGCTAAAATACGTTTTTATTTCGCTTTTTCAGCAAAAAATCTGTTTTTAAGGATTCTAGCGGCAAAATCCGGAAAAATAATACCATAGCGCTAAAATCCGTAAAAAAAAAACATTTTAGTTCCAAAACCCATTAAAAAAGTATTTTTAGCAACAAAATTCATAAAAATATATTTTAGCGACAAAAGTAGGATAACTTTAGAAGAGCCAAAATTCGAAAAAAAGTAGTTAAGCGGCAAAATCCGTATAAAATTTTTTTTGCGTAAAAAGCGTATTTTTACTGACAAAAGCGAAAAAACTTTAATAGCGCCAAAATCCGTAAAAAACATATATTTTTAGCGTCAGAAGCAAGATAACTTTATAAGAGCCAAAATCTGTAAAGAAAAGGATTTTAGCACCAAAATCCGTAAAAAAATGATTCTGGTGACAAAATCCGTAAAAAAATGTATGTTTAGCTTCAGAAGCAAGATAACTTTATTAGCGCCAAAATCTGTAAAAAAAATATATGCAGATTGCATTCAGTCTAGACAGCCTTCTGTGAACTCCTTTTCTCATCTCACAGCTGGAGGTTTGTTACAGTGGAATCCAGTCTTCTATGAACTCATCCAGAGCAGCACAGATCTGTCTCCTTTCTATGTTTAGGCACTGGGCACAATTCTGCTGTTTTCTGATTGTAGAAGCAGCTGCAGGGTTACTGTAGAGCTGCTGGCTGTGCAGAGTGAAATATCGCCAGCCCCTTATTCTGAGTGAGAGAGGCAGGAATGCGCGCTCCGGTGAATACGACCGGGGGCCAGACAGAATGTAAATTAGTAGAGCCGTCACCAAAGAAATAAAGGAGGAGGGATCCGACCGGCACTGGGGAACAGTGTTTCCAGAAAACGAAGATAAGGGAGACAGTGAAAACAAGACAGCTCTGCTAATGTCATCCAATTGCAAAGTTGCTTGTTTTCACTGTCCCCTTATTCTGAAGACCATTTAATGAAATGATACAACCCCTTTAAAGCAAAAAATCCTTCAGACCAATAAATAGTGGAAGCAAGATCTTCCCATTACTTGTATCATTTATTCCTAGATTCAGTGATACTTTATTATTGCTTTTGCTTAGAAATATGGGTTGTGTCCTGACGACCTCTGTGCTTGGGATAAGGGCTGAGCCCTGTTCTGCACCTGCTAGTTTTATACTTATTCCAACAAATCTAAAATTAAAAAAAAAATTTAATTAAGCAAATTGTGTTTACAAAGAAAAAAATTGTGTCTATAGCTTGTAAGAGGACCTATATGATCACATGCCAACTCCTACGCCGGGCTGACCTGTCACATGAATACATTTATTGGACAAAATTGTCCACAACTTAAAGTGGTTTTTCCACAAAGTAAAATTGACGTGGGAAGTTTGAAAATTAAATAATAAACATTTTCATCATTCATCATTATTAAAAATTCTGGGCCCTTTTGTTTTTGCTGCTTTCCTTTAGTATCCATTTTTTTACGCTCTCTCCGGGAATCGACCCGGGCTGAGACTCCCCACCCTGGTCGCACATGCCAAAATCACCTCTTCTCAGGACTACTGATTTTCAAAAACCCCGGTGCTTTCATTTTACTCCCGTCCCCTGTGCTCCCTTTTAAAAAGTCAAAAACGGGAAAATAAAAAAAAAGAAAACCCAAAATTTTTTTTTAAAAAGGGGAAAAAAAAATACGGTTTTGGTTGGGGGTTTTTAACCGGGCCCCCAAATTGGCCGGGATAAAAAATTTTATTGATACTTTTTAAAGCATTACATTCAACCAAAAAAACCCCTTTTTGATAAGGGGGGGCCTTTGTTCCCCCCCTTTTTTTAAAATTAATTCCCAAAAAAATTTTCCCATTTTTCCTACCACAAATTAAACTTTTAAAGGGGGTGGAAATAATTTAAAACCCCCTTTTAAAAAATTTTTTAAAAATACTTGAAAGGGGGGAAAATTTTTGAGGGGTAAAAAATTTGATTAACCTTCCCCAAAAACAAAAAAAACAAGGAAAAAAAAAATTTACTTTTTTTTCCTTTTTTTCTTTTCAATTTTTTCTCTTAATAACGGGGGTAAACACCTTACCAAAACTTTTTCCCCTTGTTTTTTTTTTTATAAATTTTTGCAAATTGCTTTTTTTTTCAATAAACACCCTTTTCAAAAAAATTACAAAAAGCCTAAAACGAAATAACTACGGAAGTCCTATTCCAATTACCTAATTAAAGCCCCCAGTCAAGAAAAACAACATAAAGTAAAAAAAAGAAAAAACAACAAAAACCAAGTAAAAAAAACATATATTTTTCCTAACAAAAAAACTCCTAATACCCCCCTTCCATTCAAAATATAACTCTTAATACGCCCTTAAAAAATTAAAATTATAAAAAACTGTTTCCTATGTAGAAAATATAAAAAAAAAAAAATTTTTTACAAAAAAAATAAAAAATTTTTTTAAAAAAAAAAGAAAAAAAAAAAAAAAAAAAGAAAAGAAAAAAATAAAAAAAAAAAAAAAAAAAAAAAAAAAAAATAAAAAAAAAAAAAAAAAAAAAAAAAACAAAAAAAAAAAAAAAAAAAAAAAATTTTATAAAAAAAAAAAAAAAAAAAAAAAGGGAAAAAGAAAAAAAAAATTCCCAAAAATAAAAAAAAAAAAAAAAAAAATAAAAAAAAAAAAAAAAAAAAAAAAATAAAAAAAAAAAAAAAAAAAAAAAGGGGGGGGGGGGGGGGGGGGGGGGGGGGGGAAAAAAAAAAAAAAAAAAAAAAAAAAAAAACCCCCCTATTAAAAAATTTAAAAAAATAGTAACTAAAAAATTAAAAAATACTGCCCCCTATGTACAGGGAATATAACTACAATAATCTGCCCCTATTACAAGAATATAACACAATAATACTGCCCCCTAGTACAAGAATAAACTATTAATACTGCCCCATGTAAAAATATAACTACTATAATACGCCCCTATTTTACAAAAAATTTTAACTTAAATCCCCCCTAGAAATAAAATAAAATAAAAACTGCCCCTATGACAAGAATAAACTACTAATACTCCCCCATGTACAAAATAACTACAATAATACTCCCCCTTTAAAAAAATTAAACAACAAAATACCCCTAACAAAATTAAAACAAAAAACTGCCCCTTTTAAAAAATTAAAACAAAATAAACCCCCCCTATGCTAAATAAAAAACTCCCCCCTTTAAAAAATTACATTAGCCCTTTTACTAAAACACTTAAACTGCCCCTATGTACGAAAATAACTATTTAAAATACTCCCCCCTAGAAATATAACCTTAAAGGAAAAACCCCAAAAAAGGGGAAATGTGTTTTTTTTTGGAATTTTCGTTTTTTTTGTTGGACCCCCTTTTTCCGCCCTCTTACCCCCAAAACCCTTAAAATAAACCTTTGGCCACCTACCTGTCCTGACGTCACCTTCCTGCAAGCTCAAATAAAGCGCGCACGAATCATGAACGGGCCCCCGGGGTTATCGCCCCTGCTAAACACCTGCAAATTTCACATTTTTTTATTTACTTTTCCCAAAACGGGGCCAAATTTTGACTCAAGTTTTTTTTTGTCTCTCGGAGCCCTTTGCACCTTTAAGGATGTCACTCGAAAGAAATTTTTTTTTTCCTACAATTTCTAAGGACGACTCAGGTGAATCAACTGTCAGAGCGGCGCTTCCACCGTGAAGGAGCACAGACAAAAACAGCAGGGAACGGCCCGAAAAAAAAAAGAGACAAATGCGTTCCCCAGCCAGGAGCGCGCCGATTCCCTCCCGGTGATCACTGCAGCAGCCGAAGGTCAGGAGGGGGAAGGAAAGGCAGTGATAACTTCTACATAGAGCAGCAGAGGCAGCGTCTTTAGGGACAATGTCCGGATGGATAGATCTAAAGGATTTGGAAATTTTGGTGCGCCCTATATTTGTGCTATAACCTTTTTTTTCCCCCTAACATTTAAAAATGGACGGGTTTGCCAAAAAGAGGACATACTGATATCGGACAATTTACATTTTTTGCGGCAAAAAAAAAAATTTTCAAATCTATAAAATTTTGGGAAAATTTGCTCCAAAAAATTTTTTTGGCTGAGGATCTGTCTCCACTGACTATGGCAATTTTTTTTTTTTAAATAAAAGGGGTAATGTTCCCCATTATAGAGAGGTACTATGAAGGGAAAGCAACCCACACTATTAGTGGCTCCACTGAAATTTACATATATTTTAAATGGCCCATGGAAAATAAGCCAGGACTGCAATGTGACTGGGATTGATACTCCACCAAGTATTCATCCGCAGACGGCTGTTTTCGGGATTCCCCCCATTCTTGCAGAAATTCGTTTTTCTAGGAGAAGCTCAAAAGGGGGAACGTTTCCTTAAGGGAAAAACCCTGTAGGGTGTGGAGACTTATACACCATTAGTGGCTCCACGAAATGACATATATTCTAAAAGGCCCATTGAAATCATCAGGACCGCAATTGACTGGGATTTATACTTTTACCAGGGATTCTCCGCAGACGGGGTTTTGGGGGGGTTTCCCCTCATCCTGCAGAGGTTTTCCCCCGTTCTCAGGAAAGCTTGAAAGGGGTAATGTTTCCATTAGGGGAGAATTTCCATGAAGGCATGTAACTTATCACCATTTAAAGGCCCACTGAAATTTTACATAATTTTAAAATCCCATGGGAAAACACCAGACCGCAAGTGACGGGGTTGATACCCCACCTGATTCAACCGCAGACAGCGTTTTTTTGGGGGGTTTTTCCTCATCCGTGCGGGGAATTCTGGTTCTCTAAGGAAAGCTTTAAAAGGGGGAAATTTCTCATTTGGGAGAGTACCATTGTTTTGGAACTTAAGAGCATTAGTGGCTACACTGAAATTTACATATATTCCAAAAGGCCCATGGAAATCAGCCAGCCTGCAATGGACTGGGGGGTTGATACCCCACCATTTTTTAACCGCGACGCTTTTTCTGGTGTTTGCCCCTCCTCCGTGCAGATTAAGTCGGTTCCTAGGAAAGCTTAAAAGGGGAAAATTTTTCTCATTTAGGGGGAAAACATGTAGGTATGGGGGAATTATCCCCATTAGTGGCTCCACTGAAATTTACTGATTTCTTTTTAAATATTTTTTATTGGAGTTTATCATAGAAGTCAAACATAAACAAAAGTCCCCCAAAGGGGACAAACAAAGGGAACAACAGCATTAAACAAAGCCATGACACAACATAGGATAATTTACATATATTCAAAAAGGTCCATGGGAAATCAGTCAGGGGTTTGCAAAGGCTGGAATTGATACCCCACCGAATTCTCCCAACACTGTTTTTGGGTGGTTTGCCCCTCATCCAGCAGAGGGGGATTTTGTTGCTTAGGGGAGAAGCTCTAGGGGAGCTTAAAAAAGGGGTAACTTTCTCATTAAGAGGCACCATTAGGTATGTGGGATTATTCACCATTGTCGCTCCACTAAAAGTAAAAATATTTTAAAAGGGTCTGGGGAATGAGCTAAGTTGCAGTGCCACCTACGAAAAGTTTTTGGGGGTTTCCTAAATCAACCACTCACTAGTCTGCAATGGACTGGGATTTTTATACGAACCAGATATTTATCCCCAGACGCTGTTTGGGCGTTGCCCCCATATCATGATTTGGTTGGTTAGGTGAGAGGCTCTAGGAGAAACTTAAAAGGGGTAACGTTTCTCCATGTGGCTGTTTGGAGACTTATATACCCTTAGTCGCTCCAATGAATTGAAAATATATTCTAAAAGGCTCATGGAAAATAAACAAGGACTCTGAAGCGCCACCTACTGGATATAGCGTTCCTCAAATCACATCCAAATTACTGAGCCTTGCAATGTGAATGGGATTAATGCCAACTAGATACTCATCTGCAGACGCCTGTCCCTCATCAGTGCAGAATATACTTGAGGAACACTACATCCAATAAGTGTCGCTTCAGAGTCCTGGTTCATTTCCTGTGAGCTCTTTAATATATATGTAGATTTCAGCAGAGCCACTAATGGTGGATAAGTCTCCACACACCTCCACAATGCCTGTCCCTGATGAAGAACGTTACCCCTTCCAAACATAGCTCAAAAGTGATTATGTTCTTCATTAGGGAGAAGCCCCATGTAGGTGTGTGGAGACTTATTCACCATTAAGTCACTTCACTGAAATTTACATATATTCTAAAAGGCTCATGGGAAGTGAGCTAGAACTCTGAAGAGCCACCTACTGGACGAAACATTCCTCAAGTCACAGCAGACTCATTGAGCTTTGCAATGTGAATTGGATTAAGGCCAACCAGATACTCATCTACAGGCGACTGTTTCAGGGTTTTTACCCCTTATGACTGTAGAGTAGATACTGACTGGCAGGGTGAGAGACTCGAGGGATAGCTCAAAAGGGGTATAATTCCTTATTAGGGAGAAGCCCCATGTAGGTGTGTGGAGACTTATTCACCATTAGTCGATCCACTGAAATGTACATATATTCTAAAAAACCTCATTATAAATGAGCTAGGACTCTGCAGCGCCACCTATTGGATGTAGTGTTCCTTAAGCCACATCCGACTCACTGAGCCTTGCAATGGGCATAGCAGTACCTCTAGATGACATCACATCAAACCACACCGTGCCTTAAGCCAACCCCAAATACATGACATCACACCAGGTTATGCCTATAGACACTCCCAAACATCCGACTCACTGAGCCTTGCAATGGGCATAGCAGTACAACTAGATGACATCACACCATGCCTTTAGCCATGCCCAAATACATGATATCACACCAGGTTATGCCTATAGACACTCCCAAACATCCGACTCACCTGGACCTTGCAATGGGCATAGCAGTACAACTAGATGACATCACACCATGCCTTTAGCCATGCCCAAATACATGATATCACACCAGGTTATGCCTATAGACACTCCCAAACATGACACCACATAAGTCCTCCAACCTCCCTCCAGCACACCTACAGTAAAGTTAATAATTATTTGATCCCTTGCTGATTGTGTAAGTTTGCCCACTGACAAAGACAGGATCAGTCTATAAGGGGAGGTTAATTTTAACATTGATAGATAGAAAATCCAAAATAAAATCCAGAAAATCACATTGTATAAATTATATAAATTTATTTGCATTTTGCTGAGAGAAATAAGTATTTGACCCCCAACCATTAAGAGTTCTGGTTCCTACAGACCAGTTAGAGGCTCCTAATACACTCATTACCTGCATTACAGACGCTGTCTTACATAGTCACCTTTATAAAAGCCTCCTGTCCACAGACTCAATCAGTCAGACTCTAACTTCTACAACATGGGCAAGACCAAAAAGCTTTCTAAGGATGTCAGGGACAAGACCATAGACCTGCACAAAGCTGGAATGGGCGACAAAACCATAAGTAAGACGCTGGGGGAGAAGGAGACAACTGTTGGTGCAATCGTAATAAAATTGAAGAAATACAAAATGACTGACAATCGCCATCGATATGGGGCACCATGAAAAACCTTACCTCGTGGGGTATCCTTGATCATGAGGACGGTGAGAGATCAGCCTAAAACTACACGGGGGTAACTTGTTAATGATCTTAAGGCAGCTGGGACTGCAGACACCAAAAAAACCATTAGTAACACGTTACACCATATTGGTTTAAAATCCTGCAGTGCCTGCCAGGTCCCCCTGCTCAAGAAGGCGCATGTGCAGGCCCGCCTGAAGTTTGCCAATGAACAACTGGATAATTCTGTGAGTGATTGGGAGAAGGTGCTGGGGTCGGATGACTCAACTCGCTGTGTTTGGAGGAAGAGAAATCCCCACTGTCAGTCATGGAGGTGGAAACATTATATTTTGGGGGTGTTTCTCTGCTAAGGGAGCAGGATTACTTCACCGCATCAATGGGAGAATGGATGGAGCCATGGACCATAAAATCCTGAGTGACAACCTCCTTCCCTCCACCAGGACATTAAAAATGGGTCATGGCTGGGTCTTCCAGCAAGACAATGACCCAAAACATACAGCCAAGGCAACAAAGGAGTGGCTAAAAAAGAAGCACATTAAGGTAATGGAGTGGCATAGCCAGTATCCAGACCTTAATCCCATAGAAAACTTATAGAGGGAGTTGAAGCACTGAGTCGCCAAGTGACAGCCCCAAACTCCTAACGATTTAGAGATGATCTCCAAAGAGGAGTGGACCAAAATTCCTCCTGACATGTGCGCAAACCTCATCATCAACTACAAAAAACGTCTGACTGCTGTGCTTGCTAACCAGGGTTTTGCCACCAAGTATTAAGTCTTGTTTGGCAGAGGGATCAAATACTTATTTCTCTCAGCAAAATGCAAATAAATTTATATAATTTATACAATGTGATTTTCTGGATTTTATTTTTGATTTTCTATCTCAACAAAATCAACAAGGGATCAAATAATTATTTCCTTCACTGTATATTATCACGCCAACTACACAAGCATAGACATGCATCCTGCGAGACCAATTGGCAGGGCAGGGAGCTACTGTTTTTAACCTTTTGCCTGTGCTATGGACAGGTAAACAGTTGAATAAGCAGCACCAACCCAGAGATCCAGGACAGGTGCCCTGGATTCTTAGACATACATTCACCTATGCTTGTAGGGCCCCTGGGCAACTGCTTAGTGTGCCCAATAGATAAGATGGCCCTGGTGTCAGAAAGGGATTAATCATTGAGATGTTCAGGACTCAGGGGCATCATCTTCTGCCATTGTTTTATCAAAAAATGATTGGTGTGTTCGCATACTATTGTCCATCATTCTTGTCCAGTGCACATTTCCCACTGTGTCCTGCAGACACTGGTATCTTCTGATCACCATAACCTGAAGTAACAAGTCTAGAAATCCAACATGCCTGATCCTTGTTACCAACTATATCAGCCTTCCCGGGAAAAACTGGAGACGCCCAGACATGGTAGAGGGCAAACCCCCCAAAATCATAACGTGTGGCCAAGCTTTGTTGAACTTTTATGAGAACCTATAGTAATAAATGTAAGTAAAGGAGCAACTGCAACCAAAAATGCACCCAAAAAATGAGGGTAGTACACCCTATATCATGGGTCTTGTGAATGCCTCCATAAGAATGTAAGGGCAAAAATTCGTTGCCAACCGTTCTATACGATTAGTGGAGGACATCATCGAGGAGGAGATGATGCTTCCTGTCGAGAAGAGGTCACCAATTTTTTTGGAGCTTTATTCTGAACACAACCGAACATTGCCATACCCATTAGACAGAAATAAGTGGACAACTCAACAACCATTGCACGACCAAGCATCTGATGAATGATCGCTTTCCAGGTGCGGCCATATACGTCTTAGTCCACACTGATGGTGGGTGAACGATCTTGTCAAGAACATTCATGTTCAGGGGGGAAAAAGTGTCGGGGAGACAATTTCCTCCCCCTGGTATAAAAAAAAAACCAATCTTGTCTATGAATCTGGGCGAAAATCGTTTTACATAGTACTTTGAAACTTGTCTTCTACACAACGAATGTGATTTGGTTGAAATTACCATGTTACCATAGTTATGTACGGTTGAAAAAAAGACCGTGCCCCACAAGTTAAACCAATGTGGGGAAATTGGGTGGAAGGGGAGGGAGCAAGGAATTAAGCCCCCCCTTTTCCCACGGTAAATTGCCTGAAAACCCCCACAAGGCAAAAACAATTGCTCCAGGGAAACCCATCTTGACCCAGAGCCCCCACCAGCCAGATCCAAAAATTTTATTGCTAGTGGTTTGGGTAGAACAGTTGGGTTATTCAAATTTCACCCAACGAATGTTGATTATGGTTGAAATTGACCATTGTCATCCATAGTGTATAGATGGCACAGTTAAATTTCGAAGCTTGGGCCTATGGAATATTCAAGCTCTTCACATCTCTTTTGCTCTACTTTGAATCCTTGAGGAAAACTATTGAGACTTGGTTCCTTGACCACATTAAGCTGTGTCTTCTATTTGAAGGCACGACCGACAACCATTGCAAGAGCAAGCATCTGATGAACGATCGTTTGCCAGGTTCGGCCATATACATCTTAGTCCATGTTGATGGTGGGTGAACAATCTTGCCAAGAACATTTTTTCATGAAAAGATCATTCCTGGATAAACAAAATCTTTCGTCTATATAGTGGCCGAAAAATTCAAACATGGCTGACTTCTTTCTAGACAATGATGTGACATTGGTTTGGCCAGAACAGTTGGACATTGCTAAATTTCACCCAATGAATGTTGATTATGGTTGAAATTGACCATTGTCATCCATAGTGTATAGAAGGTGCCGCAGGCACCCGATAATGTGCCTAATTTTGGAGTGAACTTGGTTACAAATATAGTGAACATTATAGTTTTGAGCCACAAGACCTGTCGTAGCCCTGTTCTAAAGTTATAAACCAAAACTTGGGCATTCTGCACCCAACACGGCGCTTGTAACGGGTGCCCCATGATCGACGCTCCGGATCATGGGTGCACCCGTGTACCTGATGCTGCGGCAGCGAGTGGCGCGCAACCCCCGTATCGGGCTGCGAACCCACTAGCAGCACCACGTCTTCCGCACCTCTGTCTTCTCCCGTCGCCCGCACCTTGCGCTCCCGTCCCTTAGGGCACGTGCGCGGTAGTACGGTTAAATTTAGATTTGCTGTCACCGGGCACTGAACCTATTTAACTTCTGCCACTTGTTCCTTCCTTTGCCGGATCCTTAGTGCCTATTGAGAAAGCGTTCTTAGTTGATTCCTGCATTGTCCATGTAGCAGTCTCTCTTGCTACCGTCCCTCGACCCTGAACCTTCCTGCCTGTCCCCGACTACGAGTTTGCTTCCCGATTCTGTTCCACATTGCACCTCAGCCGCCATTGCACGCAAGTCGCGCCTGGGATAGCAACCTGGTAGGACCCCCGCCACAGCAAGCCCAACCTGTCTGGTGGACAACGGGACCTACTTAGATTCTGCTCCCTGGTGTGGCTTACACCACCACTTGCGGTGGTCTAGAGCAGGGGTCTCAAACTCCAGCTGTTGGGAAACTACAACTCCCATCATGCATTTATATAATCTATAGCAATGGGCATTATGGGAGTTGTAGTTTCCCAACAGCTGGAGGGCCGCAGTTTGAGACCCCTGGTCTAGAGGATCCACTACTTCTGCCGTAACAACATTTTTGAATGCGCCAAAGACATGCTATGCAAGGTATACCACAGGCCAGATTTATCAATCCACGTTAAGCTGTATCTTCTACTTGAAGGCATGACCAACAACTATTGTATGACCAAGCATCTGATGAACGATATACATCTTAGTACATTGTCACGGTTCACGCCGCGGTCCCTCCCTGTGCTGCCTGTGCTGGGGTCTCAGCGGCCTGTTTCCTGCGAGTGTGTACCTGTACTCACATACCCTCGCTCCTGCTTCCTGGGGTCCTGTGCACGCACTGCACCTCCTAGGGCGTGTGTGCGGCAGCTTCCTGCCCTTTATAGCTTCTGTGTCTTGATTGCCTTCCTTTTTTACCTGTGAAACTTCCTGTCCTTCCTTCTGGGACAGTTCATGGTTGCATGTTTGTGCATTCTGTTTAGTCCACCAGAGCTCCTGACCTGCTCCTGGGTGCTGCTAGTCAGTGCTTAACCCCTGTGATGCCTTTAGTCAGTCTGTGCAGTCCATCAGAGCTCCTGACCACCTGTCTGCTGTTTATCTGCTGTCTCTGTTCCTGTCCTGATTCCTGCCGTTCACCTGCTGTTGTACCTATCCAGTACCTGCTGTATCCCTGCCGTTGGACGTGTACCGTTTCCTGCTTTACCTGCTGAATCCTGCCGTTATACCTGTCTAGTTCCTGCTGTATTCCTGCCTTTGCACCTGTTCAGTTTCCTGCTGTAACCCTACTAATGCATATGTTTATTCCTGCTGAGTCCTGTCGTTGCATACGTTTACCTGCTGCACCTGCCTGCCACCACCTGGGACCTGAAGGCTTCTTCCAGCTATGTTCCTGCCACCACTGCTCCCAGGGTTTGGTGTTCCAGACCTGCACCTCGCCTGTCACCGCAGGTAGCCACGTCAGGGGTAGCGACCTGGGGCTTTGCGGCGGGCTCTGGTGAAGACTGGGGGCCCATTAGGCTCCGCTCCCTGGCGTGGACCTCCATCTACCATCTCACCTGCGGTGATCACAGTGGATCCACAAACCTGTTTACCAACGATCGACGCCTCAGCGTATACTGTTACCGCCGGATCATTACAATATAAACTGACCTCGTTCACCTTCCGTTACACCCATGTTGATGGACTATTCTTATCCATTGTGTTTGGATGGGCACAATGCCTATTTTCGGCACATGAGCCTACAAATCACTCTAGATCTTCCAAACTCTTGTGCTCTATATTGAGCCCTTGAGAACATCTTGGAAACATGGTTCCTTTGCTCAAATATAGCTCTAACTTCTACTTGAAGGTCAGGCCAAAGCTTTATCTGATATGGAACATATGAAGAGACCTCAAAGTAGAAGAAATGGAGAGGATGGAGTCAATTACATGAATGGAGAGGATGGAGTCAATTACATGAATCGTGAACACTGATGAAGCCTAAAGAACAAAACACACATATGGCCCTACTAGAGAAACATTGGTCGTCATCCCCCCTGTTATGATCTTTGTGTCTGTTTTTGTACAATTTATTTTTGGATGGTCCAGATTAAAGGGGTTTTGCCACGAAGTGAGTTCCTTACTTATTATCTGCTCAGCAGAGAATATAAACAAAGCTTGCTCAGTCATGAACGCTACAGGGGTGAGAGGGAGGGGGGTGAGCAGAGAGCCAGGAAGCAGGGAACGTCTCTAAAGTTTACTCAAATAATTGCATTACAACCAGTGGATTATTTATACAGCAGACAGACTCATATACTGCACTTTCTCTCCAGCCCCTTGCAAGCTCCTTCATGTTCCCTGTCATCAGATAAGAAGTGCAAACATGCAAGCGCGGCCAGATCAGCTCCTGGTCATGTCCAATGTAAACTTTAAGGAAACTAAGGGGGACTGAGCAATGCTGCAGCTCTCACAGGCTTCACTTTTTGTAATCACATATATTTAGAAATTGATTAAATACCCATTTTAGAGGAGCCCACGTCAACATTACATCGTGGCAAAACCCCTTTAATGGTTTACTACATCAGGACAGACCGGCTCTGCCAGAATGAAAGCGGTTCTTTGTTAGGGGCTCTTGACTGTGGAGAATAGAGTGGAGCTCCAAATGGTGAACCCTACTCTACGAGATCGACCTTTTTAGAAGACAAAAGAAATGCCTGAATGATAGAAAGATAAAAAAATCAAACAAAAACTGAAAGGGAAGACGTTGAGGTTATAGGTAGGACCTCATCTCCGGAAATACTACAGGATCCTCCAGCATTTGAACCTTTCCATCAGAACAGGTTATAGACTTACAATCCAAAGGTGATGAAGTATTGTGCATTCAATTTCTCTTAAATGACGAGCGGCCGTCTCCCAGACAATAGGGAGGGGACAGGGATGAGCGTCTATCACCACAGATTTGACCTAGTGGGCGCAGCAGGAATTAAGAGAGAAGTAACATGTGGAGCTTTAGCTGTACATGTGGTGGATATTTTTGCTGTCCTGCCTTTTCTACATCTCTAGTTTTACAACATTTTCCTTCCACAAATAATATAATTTCACTCTGCTGACCCCACCCTCTAATGGTAATGAGATGACTCTGCTGACCCTGTTCTCTAATGATATTGAGATGACTCTGCTGACCCTGCCCTGTAATGGTAATGAGATGACTCTGCTGACCCTGCCCTGTAATGGTAATGAGATGACTTTGCTGACCCTGCCCTGTAATGATAATGAGATGACTCTACTGACCCTGTCCTCTAATGATAATGAGATGACTCTGCTGACCCTGTCCTCTAATAACAACGAGATGACTCTGCTGACCCCACCCTCTAATGATAATGAGATGACTACTGACCCTGCCTCTAATGATAATGAGATGACTCTGCTGACCCTGTCCTCTAATGATAATAAGATGAGTCTGCTGACCCTATCCTCTAATGATAATGAGATGACTCTGCAGACCCGAACCTCTAATAATAAAGAGATGACTCTGCTGAACCTGACCTCTAATGATAATGAGATAAATCTGCTGACCCTGTCCTCTAATGATGAGATGACTCTGCTGACCCTGCCCTCTAATGATAATGAGATGACTCTGCTGACTCTGCCCTCTAATGATAATGAGATGACCCTGCTGACCTTACCTTCTAATGATAATGAGATGACTCTGCTGACCCTGCCCTCTAATGATAATGAGATGACTCTGCTGACCCTGTCCTCTAATGATAATGAGATGACTCTGCTGACCCTGCCCTCTAATGATAATGAGATGACTCTGCTGACCCTGCCCTCTAATGATAATGAGATGACTCTGCTGACCCTGCCCTCTAATGATAATGAGATGACTCTGCTGACCCTGTCCTCTAATGATAATGAGATGACTCTGCTGACCCGTTCCTCTCATGATAATGAGATGACTTGGCTGACTCTGCCCTTTAATGATAATGAGATGACCTTGCTGACTCCATTCTCTGATGATGAGAAAACTATGCTGACCCCGTCCTGTAATGATGAGATGACCCTGCTGACTCCGTCCTCTGATGATGAGATGACTCTGCTGACCCTGCCCGCATCTAAACAGGAATACTTGAAAGTAAGCTGCAGAATACAGAAATCTGTGCTACCTACCAGCGATGAAGCCACGGTGAGCAGTAGGTACAATCTAATCATCATCTCCATTCTTCTCTCGCGGGGATATTCGCCTTGAATTATTCCGTTCCGTTCTCCGTAAATAATACAAATAAATAAAACAAATTTTTCTCGACAAAAGCTTCAGATTTCAGTCCAAGTCTCTGTAACAAATAGAAAAAGAAGAGGGTAAGAAGAGAGAGCGGGAAAATTACATCAACACAATCTCCGCTTTGCCTGGGAAATGACGGTGAAATTGAACTATAGAAAATTGTGAATTTTTTTTCCCCTTCTTTTCTGAAAAGCCTTTGTAGCAGAAGAGTCTGTGAAGGGCAAGACATGAAAGCTCTGACTATAGAGACAATGTATTGGTGTCACAGACGGCTTCCCCACACCGCTGAGCTCCGGCCCGGGGAAGGTCAACCCTCCTCCAACTTCTACTTTATTTATGGGCTTGTTTTTCTCATGAGAAACCAAACATTTTTTGCCTTAACCTGGAACAAGAGGAGGAAGGAGTCTTAGGGCCACCCCATATGGATAATGGCAAGGGCTAGATCAGGGGTGTCAAACTTATTTTCCCTGAGGGGCACATCAGCATTATGGTTGCTACTGGAGGGCCTTAGATTGTGGCTCAGTTGCCTGGGTAGGGCTGTCAGGGCTGTGCCACCACCTGTGAGTTGCTGGACAGAGTAGTGTGGGGGTGCACCCTGGAGCTCCAAATCCAAGATGTTGCCCACTCTCTGTGCTGGTGCCACCCTCTGACAAGCAAATTTCTGTGCCCTCCTGGGAAAGCGGAGAGATGGTCCTTCTGTGTCCAGACCTGGTGCCACCCTCTGGCAAGCGCTGTCTGCGCCCTCCGGGGAAAGCGGAGAGCCGTTCCTTCTGTGTCCAGACCGGGTGCCACCCTCTGGCAAGCGCTGTCTGCGCCCTCCGGGGAAAGCGGAGAGCCGGTCCTTCTGTGTCCAGACCTGGTGCCACCCTCTGGCAAGCGCTGTCTGCGCCCTCCGGGGAAAGCGCAGAGACGTTCCTTCTGTGTCCAGACCGGGTGCCACCCTCTGGCAAGCGCTGGCTGCGCCCTCCTGGGAAAGCGGAGAGCCGGTGCTTCTGTGTCCAGACCTGGTGCCACCCTCTGGCAAGCGCTGTCTGCGCCCTCCGGGAAAGCGGAGAGCGGTCCTTCTGTGTCCAGACCTGGTGCCACCCTCTGACAAGCGCTGTCTGCGCCCTCCGGGGAAAGCGGGGAGCCGGTCCTTCTATGTCCAGACCTGGTGCCACCCTCTGGCAAGCGCTGTCTGTGCCCTCCGGGGAAAGCGGAGAGCCGGTCCTTCTGTGTCCAGACCTGGTACCACCCTCTGGCAAGTGCTGTCTGAGCCCTCCGGGGAAAGCGGAGAGATGGTCCTTCTGTGTCCAGACCTGGTGCCACCCTCTGGCAAGCACTGTCTGCGCCCTCCTGGGAAAGCGGAGAGATGGTCCTTCTGTGTCCAGACCTGGTGCCACCCTCTGGCAAGCGCTGTCTGCGCCCTCCGGGGAAAGCGGAGAGCCGGTCCTTCTGTGTCCAGACCTGGTGCCACCCTCTGGCAAGCGCTGTCTGCGCCCTCCGGGGAAAGCGGAGAGCCGGTCCTTCTGTGTCCAGACCTGGTGCCACCCTCTGGCAAGCGGTGTCTGCGCCCTCCGGGAAAGCGGAGAGCCGATCCTTCTGTGTCCAGACCTGGTGCCACCCTCTGACAAGCACTGGCTGCGCCCTCCGGGGAAAGCAGAGAGCCGGTCCTTCTGTGTCCAGACCTGGTGCCACCCTCTGGAAAGCACTGTCTGCGCCCTCTGGGGAAAGCGGAGAGCCGGTCCTTCTGTGTCCAGACCTGGTGCCACCCTCTGACAAGCACTGGCTGCGCCCTCCGTGGAATGCGGAGAGCCGGTCCTCCTGTGTCCAGACCTGGTGCCACCCTCTGGCAAGCGCTGTCTGCGCCCTCCGGGGAAAGCGGAGAGATGGTCCTTCTGTGTCCAGACCTGGTCTCTTGAAGACAAGGTCCGGATGCAGAAGGACCCGGTCTCCACTTTTCCTTGGTAGAGTTGATCCCATAAGCATGGGGAGTGGGCGCCATCTTGGATTTAGAGCTCCAGCGTGCACCTTTTGCACCGTGCTAATCAACAACTCCCAGATGGTAGCAGAGCTCTGACAGCCCCATCGAAGCACCCTAACAACCCTCCAAAGCCCTCCAAAGGCTCTTTGAGGGCAACCATAATACTGATGGGACCCTCTATGAAAATGAGTTTAACACCCCTGGTTTAGAACAAGATATGAGAGGGTTAACTCAATGTGGTTGGCTGACAGGGAGAGTTGACAAAGGGAACAGAAAGGATGACAAAGAAGGTAGCACCATTCAGGTTCAAAGTGACTCACAGAGGAACAATGGAATCCTCCTGTGGGCATGGTGGGTCCCTGAGATGGCAGGCATGGGGGCTGCTATTCAGGGATAAAGGTTGAGAAATAGTGCAAGATGTGCAATCATGTACAGCAGTGGTCTCAAACTGCGGCCCTCCAGCTGTTGGAAAACTACAACTCCCATCAGGCATTTATATAATCTATAACAGTGGGCATGATGAGAGTTGTAGTTTCCCAACAGCTGGAGGGCCACAGTTTGAGACCACTGATGTACAGGAACTGTAGTGTGGACCCCAAGAAATTACTTCATTAGTGCGCTCCAAGACTCAACTCCACTGGTGGAAACCAAGAGTGAAATGTAAGAACGGGGCTGCGCCAGTTTTTTGGCATCAAAAAGCTGTCGTAGTCCTGTTCTATAGATGTATGAACAGTTGCTTTCTAAGCTTTGGTGTGTTCGGCGCCTGCACAACACTTTTTGATGTGCCAAAGATTAGGAACATTCTGGGGGGCGTCACACCACATTCAAAGAAGTAGAAACATTTATGAATCTCCTCCAATAATTAACTCCACTGATGGGCCCCAAGAATCTATTCCACTAGTGGGCCCCAAGAAACAACTCCACGGTGGGCTCCAACAAACAACTCTACTGGTGGTCCCCATGAATCAACTCCACTGGTGGGCCCCAATAATCAACTCCACTGGTGGGCCCCAAGAATCAACTCCACTGGTGGGCCCCAAGAAACAACTCCACAGTGGGCTCCAACAAACAACTCCACAGTGGGCTCCAACAAACAACTCCACTGGTGGTCCCCATGAATCAACTCCACTGGTGGCCCCAAGAATCAACTCCACTGGTGGGCCCCAAGAATCAACTCCACTGGTGGGCCCCAAGAATCAACTCCACTGGTGGTCCCCAAGACTCAACTCCACTGGTGGGCCCAAGAATCAACTCCACTGGTGGGCCCCAATAATCAACTCTACTGGTGGGGCCCGAGAATCAACTCCAGTGGTGGGACTTAAGAATTAAATCCACTGGTGGTCCCGAAAAATCAACTCCACTGGTTGGACCCGAGAACCAATTCCACTGGTGGAAACCAAGAATCATCTCCACTTATGGGCCCCAAGAATCAATTCCACTACTGGGCCCCAAGAAACAACTTCACTGGTGGCCCCAAGAATCAATTCCACTACTGGGCCCCAAGAAACAACTCCACTGGTGGTCTCCAAGAATTAACTCCACTGGTGGGCCTCAAGAATCAACTCCACTGGTGTGTCCTAAGAATCAACTCCACTGGTGGGCCTCAAGCATCTTCTCCACTGGTGGGACCCAAGAATCATCTCCACTGGTGGGCCCCAAGAATCAACTCCACTGGTGGGCCCCAAGAATCAACTCCAGTGGTGGGGACCAGGCACCCTAGTCCGACACTGTGACCATGTGAGCTAATATGGTGGACAGTGGCAGCTATCAGACACCTTCTCTTGGGAAAGCAAATATGGGGCCTTTCCAGCTCTTGAGGATTTGCCATTCACTTCTCCTATAGACACATCTGTGCAGATTTTCCCCCTTTTCCAAAAAGTTCCTCCATTATAATAACCGGTATGTAACGATGATGAATTCCCCGTCTGCAGAGATAATCTCCTGCTCAGCGATAAGTATGCACACAATCCTATAATTGACCACCAGCCGAAATAAACTGATGGTTAATTACTGTGAAAATCGGGACAGAAGATGTAAAGTGTTTAATTACTGCAGAGTGTGATCTGTATTCTCTGATGCTTCATGTCAGGAGGCGGCAAAATGCACAGGGGAATAGACAATACTGTCATAGGCACGGACAAGCTGCGACAGTATTCATGGGAGCCAAACAAGACCTACTGCATGCAATTCATGAGAGTGCGGAAAACATAAAATCCACCCATTACCCACGCGGAGAACGGGGTGGCGGTCCATCTCAGCCAGCATGGTAGTGCTGCCTGCATTGCTTACTTGCCAACTCTCCCGGACCACTGGGAGAGTTTGAAAGTTTTCTGGCCGTTGTGCCGGCTCTGATGGTTTGGGGCCGTTAAAAATAAAGGATAAGGTAAAGGTTAGGGATTTTTAACTAGTCTATAGGGTTGGTCCTGTTTTCTCTGGTCATGCGGCGCTTGAGGTCTGAAATCACAAGGACGTCACTTCCATCCTGAGTCCCATTAGGGTGGACCACAGGAGCAGACGGGGATCATAGGTGATGGGGACCAGAGATGATGATGATTACCAGAGATGATGAGGATCAGAGGTGGTGGGGATCAGAGGTGATGGGGATCAGAGGTGATGGGGACCAGAGGTGACGGGGACCAGAGATGATGGGAACCAGAGATTATGAGGAAAAGAGGGGATGGGGAGCAGAGGTGATGGGAATCAGTGGTGATAAGGATGGTGGTGAGGCCGAGGTGAGGGACAGGGTGAGGGAGAGGTGATGGGAGCAGGGTGGAGGAGCAGTGGTGATGAGACCATAGGTGTGAGGGCAGAGGTGATGGGCAGTAATGAGGGCAGTGGGATGAGACAGAGGGTGGGATGGGTGATAAGGATGAGTGGTGATGAGGACCAGAGGTGATGAGGACCAGAGGTGATGAGGACCATAGGTGATGAGGATTAGTGGTGATGAGGAGCAGTGGTGATGAGGACCATAGGTGATGAGGAGCAGAGGTGATGAGGAGCAGGTAATGAGGAGCAGTGGTGATGAGGACCAGAGGTGATGAGGATCAGAGGTGATGAGGACCACAGGTGATGAGGACCACAGGTGATAAGGATCAGAGGTGATGAGGATCACAAGAGATGAGGATCGGAGGTGATGAGAATCAGAGGTGATGAGGAACAGAGGTGATGATATCGGAGATGATGAGGATCAGAGGTGATGAGGATCAGAGGTGATGAGAATCAGAGGTGATGAGGAACAGAGGTGATGATATCGGAGATGATGAGGATCAGAGGTGATGAGGATCAGAGGTGATGGGGAACAGAGGTGATGAGGATCAGAGGTGAAGAGGATCGGAGATGATGAGGACCAGATGTGATAAGGACCAGAGGTGATGAGGAGCAGAGCTGATGAGGATCTGAGATGATGAAGACCAGAGGTGATGAGGAACGGAGGTGATGAGGATCAGTGGTGATGAGGAGCAGAAATGATAGAGATCATAGGTGATGAGAATCAGAGGTGATGTGGATCAAAGGTGATGAGGATCAGAGGTGATGGGGACTAGAGGTGATGGGGATCAGAGGTGATGAAGATCAGAGCTGATTTGGACCAGAGGAGATGAGGATCGGATGAGATGAGGATCTGAGGTGATGAGGATTAGAGGAGATGAGGATCAGAAGTGATGAGGATCAGAGGTGATGTGGATCAGAGGTGATGTGGATCAGAGGTGATGTGGATCAGAGGTGATGAGGATCAGTGGTGATGAGGATCAGAGGTGATGTGGATCAGAGGTGATGAAGATCAGAGGTGATGAGGACCAGAGGTGATGAGGATCAGAGGTGATGAGGAGCAGATAATGAGGATAAGAGGTGATGAGGACAAGAGGTGATGGGGACCAGAGGTGATGGGGATCAGAGGTAATGGGGACCAGAGGTGATGAGGATCGGAGGTGATGAGGATCAGAGCTTGTTTGGACCAGAAGTGATGAGGAGCAGTGGTGATGAGGATCAGAGATGATGAAGATCAGAGGTGATGAGGACCACAGGTGATGGAGATCAGAGGTAATGGGGACCAGAGGTGATGGGGATCAGAGGTAATGGGGACCAGAGGTGATGAGGATCGGAGGTGATGAGGACAAGAGGTGATGAGGACCAGAGGTGATGAGGATCGGAGGTGATGAGGATTAGAAGTGATGAGGATCAGTGGTGATGAGGATCTGTGGTGATGACGATCAGAGATGATGAGGACCACAGGTGATGAGCAACAGAGATGATGAGGATCAGGGATGATGAGGACCAGAGGTGATGAGGACCAAGGGTGATGAGGACCAGAGGTGATGAAGACCAGAGGTGATGAGGAAAGGAGGTGATGAGGATCAGTGGTGATGAGGATCGGAGGTGATGAGGATCAGAGCTTGTTTGGACCAGAAGTGATGAGGAGCAGTGGTGATGAGGATCAGAGATGATGGAGACCAAAGGTGATGAGGAACGGAGGTGATGAGGATCAGTGGTGATGAGGACCAGAGTGGATGAGGATTAGGGGTAATGAGGACCAGAGGTGATGAGGACCAAGGATGATGAGGACCAGAGGTGATGAGGACCAAGGGTGATGAGGACCAGAGGTGATGAAGATCATAGCTGATTTGGACCAGAGGTGATGAAGACCAGAGATTATGAGGACCACAGGTGATGAGGGTCAGTGGTGATAAGGATCAGAGGTGATGAGGACCAGAGGTGATGGGGATCAATGGTGATAAGGATCAGAGGTGATGAGGACCAGTGGTGATAAGGATCAGAGGTGATGGGGAACAGAGGTGGCAGGATCCTCTAAATTAAACCTTGCAAACCAAGTAAAATAAAACTCTAACCCCAGTTTGAGGTTTGGATTATGGTCAGGATTATGGCTAGTGTTAAGAGTTAGGGTCAGAGTGAAAATATTCAAGTTAGAGATATCCTGAACGTAAATATTCTGACAAGTTTGGTTGAACCCATGAGAAATAAAATGGACAAATTTCCACGACAATTTTCGTAGGTCTATTCGATGGGAAAATAAAAAAAGCTGCAGCTCTTGGATGATGAGGATGAAAAGATCCAAATGCTGCGACTGAACCTCACTGGATGGGAAGGGGTTACGCGCGCCGACTGTACAGATATTTCCTGCTTTTTGCTTTGTTCTACCGCGCATTTTTCTTTCGGCCTTGGACAGAAACTGTTGTTCATTCCGGTAACGCGTTACTTGTGTAACCTCCAAAACAAACATTTTCATAAACAGAAGGACATGGATAATATTTACATAACCGGAGTCGCTTTTGCCACATACACATATATACAATATTCACAAAAAGTTAGGGATATTTGGCTTTTGGTTGAAATTTCAGGGTAGCTGATCGCACCACCAGGTACAGGCAGCATCGTCTGGGCCAGGGATCATCTACACTGGACGAGCAGGACATTGGTTACAATGAAGCGCTCATCAGTGAGTGATGGAGACAAAGGACGTCCACCTCTTTGCCTTTCTGCGACTCTTCCAGTCTCTCTGTATCTCTGATACAACCTGCTGATGACTCTGTGACACTCTAAGCTCATTGGCCACTTCCGTCTGATAGCATCCTGCTTGAAGCCCGGCAATGGCGAGGTCCTGCTGATCAATTGTAAGGTGTTGCCTTGGCCTTTTGATGTCACAATGTGAACAGCAGGATGAGGAGGACGGTTTAAATCCCAATTCACACAAACAAAACAAAATCCCGCTGCTTACTATAAGGAAAAACCGCCTTTGCAGGCAATGTAAAGTGCTATATTTAAGGTTTATTGCATTAAAAGAGCTTAAAGGGGTTGTCTCGCTACAAAGATCAGCTTTCAACATGTAAGGAACACTAAGGGCGACATGTATGATCGGGAGTTGTGCCTGTTTTCTGGCGAGAAAGGCGCCTCACCGATCCGAATCCCCTGTCGGACCCAGGGATGTGATGTTAGGCGCAACCTTCGCCACTTTCAGATGCGCCTAACATGAAGGGGCATGCAATGGGCGCGGTGTGGGCGTTCTGGGGCGGGACGCACCACATTCGAATACTCCGAGGCATGCATGATCGCGGGTCGGCAAAGTGCGGTGCATTGCAGCGCTCGACAGCTCCGACAGGCAGACCTAGTTGAATGTGGTCTAAATGAGTCGGAGGAGGCGAAGTGAAGCGAGAACGTAAAATTAGAGGAAAAATATATAAGATCGCCAAAGAAATACATCTCAGCTCTCAGCTCCGTGAGACATGGAGTATGATTCCAAAAAAATCGCCTTTATTAGGTGTAAAACATTCTCTGAAAAAGAGCTCAAACCTTCTAAAAAAATACATAAATAAAATCACTAACAAAAAATCAATAATGGCGCAACATCAGGAATTAGGATCTTGAAAATTGCCGGGAAATACAGTAATTCAAATTCTTTAAGCTCTTCTCATTGGTCGTCCTGACAGCATGAGATTTATCTAATTAGCAGAAGTCTACGGAGCTCATATGCTAATTACAGACAGCTTGACCAGGAAGCGACAGAGCAAAGCAACATTATTTCACTCATGCATCCTATAAAAATTTGAGATGAGACAACCCCTTTAAAACCTTATAGACTCATGCGAAAAACTCAACGCGTTTCTCGCCATATACTAGCGCTACCTCAATGCAGAAAAGACCGGGAAACTATACATTTAAGACTGAAGGTTCAATTCCATTGGCTGATATCTCCTCCAATCAGAAAAGCAGCGATGAAACTCCATTAAACTCAATGAGAGAAGCTCTAGCCAATCAAGAGGCGAGCTACTACCTGCACTATTTTTCATGGGAAAGAAGACGGTGTAGTGATTGGTCCATTTAAAAGGGTGTTTATCCCAAGAGCCAATCAAAAGACAAGTAACATTTAACCATATTATTCTATGGGAAAAGAGGTAGAAAAAGAATAACACTCATTCCGTATTATCTATGGAGAGCGAAAAACAACCCTAAGTGACACTTGTACTCAGGAAACAAGATAAAACCAAACTTTCAAACTGGTGAAAGGTCCTCAGACAGTAGTTCGCTGAACCCTTCAATGTCCAGGGGTTAAAACTTCACACGCAACTTCAACAAGCGGCAGGGACTACATGTCCAGCGCACATATGCTGCGCTATGTCCTTCCTCTCCATGGGGCAAAATACAAAGAAATTTTATCAAAGTACAACATATTTTGAATATAACCACAGTTGTAATGATAATACAATATAATATAACCTGATGCATCATAGAGCTAAAAAAGGAGAAGGTCTAGACAAAGATATATATAAAAACACTTGAGTGGAGAAACATGTTTGCATTATACAGGCATATGTGTCCCCTTACACAGTGTATGTAAACTTCTGGATAAAGTAATATATATATATATATATATATATATTATATATATATATATATATATATATATACAGTTGTAACCATCCATGCATATATTATATTACTGTATACTACATATAAATGAAAATTAACAGATAAGTTCTACAAGCTTGTTTAGACCCTTAGGTCTGATAGTTTGAAGTTTGTACGTCCAGGAAGTTTCCCTCTTCTGGAGTAGTTGGTATTATATAATTACATAGTTGGTACGGTTGAAAAAAGACATGTGTCCTTCGAGTTCAACCAAGGGTGGGGAAAATATGGGTGAGGGAGGGAGACAAGGACTTCAACCCCTGCCTCACCACTGGTGAATGCCCTGAAACCCACAAGGCAAGAACCAATCTGCTCCAGGGGAGACCCAGCTCTGACCCCGGAGCCGCCACCAGCCAGGATCCAGAAAATTACATGGCTACATACGCATTAATATTCTTTCAGGTAGCTAGCTATCTAAGCCTTTCCTGAACCCTCAACTGTTCCTGCTGTGACCAGCTCCTCAGGCAGCTATTCCACAGAGTCACAGTTCTTACAGTGAAGAACGCTTTTCTCCTCTGGAGATTGAATCCTTTTCTCTCTAGCTGAAGGGAATGTCCCCTTGTCTGTTGAGGAGGCTTAACATGAAATAATTTTCCCCCATACTTTTTGTAGGAACCCTTTATATAAATAATATCTATCAAAATTATTGGGCAATGCCTTAAGTGTGTAAATTAAAACTAGAGAATTGTTCACATCCTGGTTTAGGGAGATTTTCCATCTACAGAGAATGGAGGAACTTAGAGCAGATAATTCTCACCTCCTCGACAAGCACAATAGGACATGGAGGGATTGGGTCTCCTTCACGTCTTCCCCTGAATACTCCAACCTCATATAAGACCTTCTTTGTATCTTTTGGGATCTTTCCTCTGACTAGATATAGAATGAAGTTGTTGGGCCTGGGGGTCCTATGCGGGATGTGCATAATTGGCAGCACTTAGTGTTTTTATTTTTCTGTTTTAATGTAAGTTTGGATCTGATGATATGTTTCAGTTCTGACTAATCTTATTGCTAATCTGTAGACCACTATCACAATAATAGTACTTTTTTGATATAACTTTTTGCTTTTAGGTTACCAATCCAGGAGCATTGTGTTATTTCATGAGGTTATATTAAGCCATTTAAAAAAAGTTAATAGAAATTTCTATGTCTATTCTACTAGATGTGAATTACAGAAAGGACTGTTGCATTATTTCTATTTTCTCTTGTACTGCTGATTGCATTTATTAATAAAATTACTTCTTTGAATATGAAAAAAACTAGAGAATTGTTTAAATGGAAATAATAAAAATATCTTAAATAAATCTTTGCATAATAAGGAGAATTTCTCTAAATTTTCACGTATAACCCAGTATAATACGTCTTATAAATTTGTTAAGAAAATCCTGAATAAACACTGGGGTCTAATTAAAAGAGATCCTTTTTCAGGTCTTCTAGCCCCCATGAGACCTTCACTGACCTTCAGAAGATCACCGAATATAAAAAATCTCATTGCGCCGAGTCAAGCAAAAACTTCTTCAGATATTTTAGAGTCCACATGTCATTCCCTGGTAGTTTTTCTTGTAAAACACGTAAGTGTCTTTGTTGTCAAAATGTAACCACTACAGATAAAATCATATCAAAAGTAACAAAGGAGATACATAGAATTAAAGGGGTTGTATCATTACATTAAATGGTCTTCAGAATAAGGGGACAGTGAAAACAAACAACTTTGCAATTGGATGTCATTAGCAAAGCTGTCTTGTTTTCACTGTCTCCCTTATCTTCGTTTTCTGTAAACACTGTTCCCCAGTGACGGTCGGATTACACCTCCTTTCATGTCATTGGCTGAGGGCTCTACTAATTTACATTTTGTCTGGCCCCCGGTCGTATTCACGGGAGCGTGCATTCCTGCCTCTCTCACTCAGAATAAGAGGCCGGGAGCATTTCACTCTGCACAGCCAACACAGTAACCCTGCAGCTGCTTCTAAAATCAGAAAACAGCAGAATTGTGCCTCGGTGCCTAAGTGTAAACATAGACGGGGCATTAGGCTGCCTCTCTCACTCAGAATAAAGGGGCTAGCAACATTTCACTCTGCACAGCCAGAAGAAACACACTAACACTGCAGCTGCTTCTACAATCAGAAAACAGCAGACTTGTGCCTCGGTGCCTAAATGCTCCTGCATGTTAACATAGCAGTGAGATCTGTGCTGCTCTGGATGAGTTCGTAGAAGACTGGATTCAACTGTAACAAACCTCCAGCTGTGAGAGAAGAGATCAGTGCTCTGAGTTCATACAAGACTGTCTAGACTGAATGCAGGCCTGTGGTATTTAAACAGCTCTTACAAAATAAGACTGCATAGGGAGAGGACACAGTGACATGTGGACTTAGAGAAGGGGGGGAGAGCACACTGACTCGGGAGCGAGCATGGACAGTGAAGGGGGGGATGATGTCAGCCACCTTCAGTTAAGAAAAACCCAGCTGGTAGGGGAAGAAACGCCCCTGGATTTAAGGAACTGAGAAAATCAAGCTACAAGAAAACAGCCGAACTGATGAAGCAATACATCCCCTTTAAGTTTCATTTAGACTAAGAGCAGGTTCATGATATATATAATAGAGTGCGAGTGTCATCTACAATATGTAGGGAGAACCACACAGGCTCCACACATGTGACTTAATGAGCACAGAGCCTCTGTGAGGAGGGAGATGTTAGGCACTCAACACTTTTTGGAAATTTCAGCCAATTAAATATAAACCTATAGATCAGATTCCTATTAATAAAACTAATAGATACCAACTACTCCAGAAGAGGGAAACTTCCTGGACGTACAAACTTCAAACTATCAGACCCGAAGGTCTAAACGAGCTTGTAGAACTTATCTATTCATTTTCATTTATATATAATATAAAATATTCACGGATGTGTCTCTCTATATAATGGACATAGGCCAACTCCAATTGTATGGTGGCCTTACTGTCACGGACAGGTAGTCAGCCCTGAGTTTGGAGTAAGGCCCGCAAGGGAGCTTTGGCTCAATATGTTACTCGTGGTGAAAGTGGCCGGCAGGGTCAGGCAGAGACGTGGTCGGGACACAAGCGGAAGGTCAGGACAGGCGGCGATCTTTCATAAATAGGTCACAGGCAGGAGGTCAGGGCAGGCAGTGTATAATCGTAAATAGGTCACAGGCAGGAGGTCAGGACAGGTGGCGATCCATCATAAATAGGTCACAGGTAGGAGGTCAGGACAGGTGGCGATCCATCATAAATAGGTCACAGTCAGGAGGTCAGGACAGGTGGTGATCCATCATAAATAGGTTACAGGCAGGAGGTCAGGGCAGGAGGCGATCCATCATAAATAGGTCACAGACAGGAGGTCAGGACAGGTGGTGATCCATCTTATATAGGTCACAGGCTGGAGGTCAGGGCAGGTGGCGATCCATCATAAATAGGTCACAGACAGGAGGTCAGGACAGGTGGTGATCCATCATAAATAGGTCACAGACAGGAGGTCAGGACAGGTGGTGATCCATCATAAATAGGTCACAGGCAGGAGGTCAGGACAGGTGGCGATCCATCATAAATAGGTTTCAGGCAGGAGGTCAGGGCAGGCGGCGTACTATCTTAAACAGGTCATATACAGAAGGTCAGGGCAGGTGGCATACTATCGTAAATGTGTCACAGACAGGAGGTCAGAGGAGTCGGCGATCTTTCATTAATGTACCACAGACCGGAGATCAGGGCAGGCGGCATATTATCGTACATGGGTCACAGACACAAGGTCAGGACAGGAGGTGATCGATCATAAATGGGTCACAGGCAGGAGGTGTACTATCTTAAAAAGGTCATATACAGGAGGTCAGGGCAGGTGGCGATCTATCATAAATGGGTCATGAACAGAAGATCAGGGCAGGTGGTGTTCTATTGTAAATGTGTCAGACAGGGGGTCAGGGCAGGTGGCAATCTATCATAAATGTGTCACAGACAGGAGGTCAGAGTAGGCGGAAATCTATCATAAATGTGTCACAAACAGGAGGTCAGGGCAGTCGGCGATCTATCATAAATGTGTCACAGAGAGGAGGTCAGGGCAGGCGACAATCTATCATAAATGTGTAACAGGCAGAAGGTCAGAAAAGGCGGCGATCTATCATAAATGTGTAGCAGACAGGAGGATACGGAAGGCAGTGATCCATCATAAATGTGTCACAGACCGGAGGTCAGGGCAGTCGGCAAAATATCATAAATGTGTCACAGAGAGGAGGTCAGGGCAGGCGGCAATCTATTATAAATGTGTCACAGAGAGGAGGTCAGGGCAGGCGGTGATCTATCATAAATGTGTCACAGAGAGGAAGTCAGGGCAGGAGGCAATCTATCATAAATGTGTCACAGAGAGGAGGTCAGGGCAGGCGGCGATCTATCATAAATGTGTCACAGAGAGGAAGTCAGGGCAGGTGGCAATCTATCATAAATGTGTTACAGGCAGAAGGTCAGGAAAGGCGGCGATCTATCACAAATGTGTTGCAGACAGGAGGTCAGGGCAGGCGGCGATCTATCATAGCTGTGTCACAGACAGGAGGTCAGGGCAGGTGGCAATCTATCATAAATGTGTTACAGGCAGAAGGTCAGGAAAGGCGGCGATCTATCATAAATGTGTTGCAGACAGGAGGATACGGAAGGCAGTGATCCATCATAAATGTGTCACAGACCGGAGGTCAGGGCAGTCGGCAATCTATCATAGCTGTGTCACAGACAGGAGGTCAGGGCAGGCGGCGATCTATCATAAATGTGTCACAGAGAGGAGGTCAGGGCAGGTGGTGATCTATCATAGCTGTGTCACAGACAGGAGGTCAGGGCAGGCGGCGATCTATCATAAATGTGTCACAGACAGGCGGACACGGAAGGCGGTGATCTATCATAAATAGGTCACAGACAGGAGGTCAGGGCAGGCGGCGATCCATCATAAATGTGTCACAAACAGGAGGACAGGGCAGGCGGCTATCCATCATTAATGTGTCACAGACAGTAGGTCAGGGCAGGCGGCAATCTATCATTAATGTGTCAAGGCAAGAGGTCAGGACAGGCAGAGTTCAATCATAGATGGGTCAGGGATAGCCAAAAGCCAATACTGGTGAACGTATACGATAACACACACTCACAGCACCTAAACACACCAACAGTCTCTCAGGGGGCTGGAGGAAGGCGCCCCTTTAAATATCCAAAGGTGGCAAGGAGTAGGTTAGGGAAGCTGGACAGCAAAGGGACAGAGAGGACACCACCCGACATGACCGCATGGAACAAAAGCGCGCCTACGGCTCATAACAATTATCATCCATCTGTGTTAGGAATGGTTCCACATCTATATGGATATGTTGGAGGGGTGAAGGCTATTCCAGCCATGGGGTGCTCTGCCATGATATTTAGCAATCATTACTTGACTTTTTGCCCATTATAGATACATTTAAAAAAAAAAGAATAAAATAGAATAAAAAATGCAAATACAAAAACCACCAAATCCGGATCCAATCTGAGAGCCGTTGCTGTCTTCCTGCCCTTGTCTGTCCTCCACCCCGGCATTACACGATCATAACTGATAAAGTTTTCTATTGTCATCCAGACATGAAGCGGCTGTGACGGGACCTGCTCGCCATCACTGTGTTATTTTCTGCAGGATATCAAATCAGACTAATGGCCATAGCAAACAACGCTGCATCCCGATAAATGATCTTCACGGCTGATGTCATTGTCTCCATCAGTAGGACATCAGCTGCTTCTGTTTCTTGTTACAACAAGGAGCATTTCCTCTGTCCTCCCAGAGAATATTAGAGAATAAGGTTTTTTAGGAACATCTTATTGGGTTCGGATTTTCCGGTGCTGACCTTTGGCTATTCCTAAGTGGCTTAAAACTGAACTGTGCCTGCCCCGACCTTCTGCTTGGGACCCATTTACAATTGTATGCCACCTGCCCCTAGACCGTTTGCTTGGGACCTTACTGTACCACGCCTGCACATCGGCCATCACTGTGAGTGACCACGTCTTCGGAAGTTACCCTGGAGTTTCCTTCAGCAAAGTCTAGATCCCTTGTATAAGAGGTTAAAAGGTGAAGACAAGGAGACTCCACTACTTATATTATATAACCTTCTGTCTGTGTCCCATTTACAGTTGTACATTACCTGTCCTGACCTTCTGTCTATGACTGGTTTACAATACTATGCTGCTTATCCTGACCTTCTGTCTATGACTGGTTTATGATACAATGCTGCCTGTCCTGACCTTCTGTCTATGATTCGTTTACGATACTATGCTGCCTGTCCTGACCTTCTGACTATGACTTGTTTACGATACCATCTTCCTGTCCTGACCTTCTGTCTATGACTTGCTTATGATACTTTGCTGCCTGTCCTGACATTCTGTCTATGATTGGTTTATAAAAACTATGCTGCCTGTCCTGACTTCTGTATGACTGGTTTACAATACTATGCTGCCTGTCCTGACCTTCAGTCTATGGCTTCTTTATGATACTATGCTGCCTGTCTTGACCTTTTGTCTATGACTTGTTTATGATACTATGCTGCCTGTCCTGACCTTTGTCTATGACTTGTTTACGATACTATGCTGCCTGTCCTGACCTTCTATCTATGACTGGTTTACGATAAGATACTGCCTGTCCTGACCTTCTGTCTATGACTGGTTTACGATATGATGCTCCTGTCCTGACCTTCAGTCTATGACTTGTTTATGGTACTATGCTGCCTGTCCTGACCTTCAGTCTATGACTGGTTTATGATACTATGCTGCCTGTCCTGACTTTCTGTCTATGACTGGTTAACGATATGATGCTCCTGTTCTGACCTTCCGTCTATGACTGGTTTACGATACGATGCTCCTGTCCTGATCTTCTGTCCAAGACTTGTTTACGATACTATGCTGCCTGTCCTGACCTTCTGTCTATGACTTGTTTACGATACTATGCTGCCTGTCCTGACCTTCTTTCTAGGACTGGTTTCCTATACGATGCTCCTGTACTGCCCTTATGGCTATGACTGGTTTACGATACTATGCTGCCTGTCCTGACCTTCTGTCTATGACTTGCTTATGATACTTTGCTGCCTGTCCTGACATTCTGTCTATGACTTGTTTATAATATTATGCTGCCTGTCCTATCCTTCTGTAAATGACTGGTTTACGACAATAAACTGCCTGTCCTGACCTTCAGTGTATGACTGGTTTATAATACTATGCTGCCTGTCCTGACCTTCTGTCTATGACTTGTTTATGATACTATGCTGCCTGTCCTGACCTTCTGTCTATGACTTGTTTACGATACTATGCTGCCTGTCCTGACCTTCTGTCTATGACTGGTTTACGATAATATACTGCCTGTCCTGACCTTCTGTCTATGACTGGTTTATGATACTATGCTGCCTGTCCTGACCTTCTGTCTATGACTGGTTTACGATACTATGCTGCCTGTTCTGACCTTCTGTCTATGACTGGTTTACGATACGATGCTCCTGTCCTGACCTTCTGTCTATGACTGGTTTACGATACTATGCTGCCTGTCCTGACCTTCTGTCTATGACTGGTTTACGATACTATGCTGCCTGTCCTGACCTTCTGTCTATGACTGGTTTACGATACTATGCTGTCTGTCCTGACCTTCTGTCTATGACTGGTTTACGATACAATAATCCTGTTCTGACCTTCCGTCTATGACTGGTTTACGATACGATGCTCCTGTCCTGACCTTCTGTCTATGACTTGTTTATGATACTATACTGCCTGTCCTGACCTTCTTTCTATGACTTGTTTATGATACTATGCTGCCTATCCTGACCTTCTGTCTATGACTTGTTTACGATACTATGCTGCCTGTCCTGACCTTCTATGTTTGACTGGTTTACGATAATATACTGCCTGTCCTGACGTTCTGTCTATGACTGGTTTACGATACTATGCTGCCTGTCCTGACCTTCTGTCTATGACTGGTTTACGATACTATGCTGCCTGTTCTGACCTTCTGTCTATGACTGGTTTACGATACGATGCTCCTGTCCTGACCTTCTGTCTATGACTGGTTTACGATACAATGCTGCCTGTCCTGACCTTCTGTCTATGACTGGTTTACAATACTATGCTGCCTGTCCTGACCTTCTGTCTATGACTGGTTTACGATACTATGCTCTCTGTCGTGACCTTCTGTCTATGACTGGTTTACGATACAATGATCCTGTTCTGACCTTCCGTCTATGACTGGTTTACGATACGATGCTCCTGTCCTGACCTTCTGTCTATGACTTGTTTATGATACTATACTGCCTGTCCTGACCTTCTGTCTATGACTTGTTTATGATACTATGCTGCCTATCCTGACCTTCTGTCTATGACTTGTTTACGATACTATGCTGCCTGTCCTGACCTTCTATCTATGACTGGTTTACGATAATATACTGCCTGTCCTGACCTTCTGTCTATGACTGGTTTACGATATGATGCTCCTGTCCTGACCTTCAGTCTATGACTTGTTTATGATACTATGCTGCCTGTCCTGACCTTCTGTCTATGACTGGTTTATGATACTATGCTGCCTGTTCTGACCTTCTGTCTATGACTGGTTTACGATACGATGCTCCTGTCCTGACCTTCTGTCTATGACTGGTTTACGATACAATGCTGCTGTCCTGACCTTCTGTCTATGACTGGTTTACGATACAATGATCCTGTTCTGACCTTCAGTCTATGACTGGTTTACGATACGATGCTCCTGTCCTGACCTTCTGTCTATGACTTGTTTCTGATACTATACTGCCTGTCCTGACCTTCTTTCTATGACTTGTTTATGATACTATGCTGCCTATCCTAACCTTCTGTCTATGACTTGTTTATGATACTATGCTGCCTGTGCCGGTCCTGACGTTCTATCTATGTCTGGTTTACGATAATATACTGCCTGTCCTGACCTTCTGTCTATGACTGGTTTATGATAATATACTGCCTGTCCTGACGTTCTGTCTATGACTGGTTTACGATACATTCCTTTTCCTGACCTTCCGTCTATGACTGTTTATGATACAGCTCCTGTCCTGACCTTCTGTCTATGACTGGTTTATGATACTATACTCCTGTCCTGACTTCTTCTAGGGACTTTTTTTTGATACTATGTGCCTATCCTACCTTCTGCCCTATACTTTTTAGTATTTTCCCTGTCCGACCTTTTTTGTTTGACGGTTTCGATATATCCTCTTCCCGCCCCTTCTGCTATGACTGGTTACGAACTATGCTGCCTGTCCGACCTTCTGTCTATGACTTTTTTTCGATACTAGTGCCTGTTCACCTTTGTCTATGGGGTTTCGATACATTCCTGTCCGCCCTTCTTCATGAGGGTTTAGAACAATGCTCCCTGCCTCCCTTTCTGTCTAACGGGTTTACAATCTATCCTGTCCCCCTTCTGTCAGACGGTTTACGATCTATGCCCCCTTTCGTGCCCTTTTTCTAGACGGGTTTAGATACAGTGACCCTTTCTGACCTTCCGTCTATGACTTTTAGATACGAGCTCCTTCCTACCTTCTGTCTATATTTTTTATATACTATACGCCTGTCGACCTTCGTCTATGCTTGTTTTGATACACTCCCTACCTGACCTTTTCATGACTTGTTTACGTATATCTGCCTGTCCTGACCTTTCTTCTATGACGGGTTTACGATAATATACTCCCTTCCTGACCTTCTGTCTATGACGGTTTCCATATGTGCACTGCCCTGACCTTCAGTTATGATTTTTATAAATACTAGCTCCTTCCCTTTTGGGGGAAATTTTTTTTGTTTTTTTTTTTTTTTTAAATAATTTTTTTTTTTTGTTGTGTTTTTTTTCTGTCTATGACTGGTTTAGAACATTCCTTTTCTGCCCTTCGTCTATGACGGGTTTAGATACGATGCCCTGTCCTGACCTTCTGTTAGATTTGTTTCGATACATCTGCTGCCCTGACCTTCTTTCATGACTTTTTTAAATTTACATGGCCCTTCTCCCTTCGTCTATACGGTTTTTGATACATGCTCCTTTCCTGCCTTCTTCTATGCTGTTTGAAAATTTTCCCCCTTTCCTGTTCCTTTTTTGCCCTTTTTTTCTGTACTATGACTGGTTTACCGAAAAATTACAATGCGCTGTCCTGACCTTCTGTCTATGACTGTTTAACATACAATGATCCTGTTCTGAACCTTCAGTCTATGACCTGGTTTTACGATACGATGCTCCTGTCCTGACCTTCGTCTATGACTTGTTTCTGATATCTATACTGGCCTTCCTGACCATCTTTCTATGACTTGTTATGAATACCTATGCTGCCTATTCCTAACCTTCTGTCTATGACTGGTTATGATACGATGCTCCTGTCCTGACCTTCTGTCTATGACTGGTTTACGATACAATGCTGCTGTCCTGACCTTCTGTCTATGACTGGTTTACGATACAATGATCCTGTTCTGACTTCAGCTAGACTGTTTACGATACGATGCTCCTTCCTGACCTTCTGTCCTATGACTTGTTTTCTGATACTATCACAGCCTGTCCTGACCTTCTTTCTATTACGTGTTTATGATACTATGCTGCCTATCCTAACCGTCTGTCTATGACTTTGTTTATGATACTATGTCTGCTGTGCCGTCCTGACTTTCTATTATTCTGGGTTTAACGATAATATACTGCCGTCCTGACCTTCTGTCTATACTGGTTTATGATAATATACTGCCTGTCCTGACCTTACTGTCTATGACTGTTTAACATATGATCGCTCCTGTCCTTACCTCTGACTATGACTTGTTTATGATACTATTCTGCTGTCCTGACCCTTCAGTCTATGACTGGTTTATGATACTATGCTGCCTGTCCTGACTTTCTATCTATGACTGGTTTATGATACTATGCTGCCTATCCTGACCTTCTGTCTATTACTTGTTTATGATAATATACTGCCTGTCCTGACCTTCTGTTCTAAGACTGGTTTCAGATAATAACTGCCTGTCCTGACCTTCTGTCTATGACTGGTTTTAATGATACTAGCTGGCCTGTCCTGACCTTCTGTCTATGACGGTTTACGATACTATGCTGCCTGTCCTGACCTTCTTCTCTGACTGGTTTTTACCGAAACTATTCTGTCTGTCCTGACCTTCTGTTCTATGACTGGTTTACGATACAATAATCCTGTTCTGAACGTACGTCTATGACTGGTTTACGATAAGATGCTCCTGTCCTGACCATCTGTCTATGACGTGTTTATGATACATACTGCCTGTCCGAGACCTTCTTTCTATGACTTGTTTATGATACTATGCTGCCTATCCTGACCTTCTGTCTATGACTTGTTTACGATACTATGCTGCCTGTCCTGACCTTCTATGTTTGACTGGTTTACGATAATATACTGCCTGTCCTGACGTTCATGGTCCTATGACTGGTTTTCAGATAGCTATGCTGCCTGTCTGGTTTGTGTGTGTTTTTTTCTGACTTCTGTCTATGACTGGTTTACGATACTATGCCTCGCCTGTTTCTGACCTTCTTGTCTATGTACGGGTTTACGATACGATGCTCCTGTTCTGACCTTCTGTCTATGACTGGTTTACGATACTATGCTGCCTGTCCTGACCTTCTGTCTATGATTGGTTTATGATACTATGCTGCCTGTCCTGACCTTCTGTCTATGACTGGTTTACGATACTATGCTCTCTGTCGTGACCTTCTGTCTATGACTGGTTTACGATACAGTGATCCTGTTCTGACCTTCCGTCTATGACTGGTTTACGATACGATGCTCCTGTCCTGACCTTCTGTCTATGACTTGTTTATGATACTATACTGCCTGTCCTGACCTTCTGTCTATGACTTGTTTATGATACTATGCTGCCTATCCTGACCTTCTGTCTATGACTTGTTTACGATACTATGCTGCCTATCCTGACCTTCTATCTATGACTGGTTTACGATAATATACTGCCTGTCCTGACCTTCTGTCTATGACTGGTTTACGATATGATGCTCCTGTCCTGACCTTCAGTCTATGACTTGTTTATGATACTATGCTGCCTGTCCTGACCTTCTGTCTATGACTTGTTTATGATACTATACTGCCTATCCTGACCTTCTGTCTATGACTGTTTGTATGATACAATGCTCCTGTCCTGCACTTCTGTCTATGACTTTTTACGATACAAATGCTGCTGTCCTGACGCTTCTGTCCTATGACTGGTTTATCGATACAATGATACCTGTTTCTGACCTTCATTCCGATGACTGGTTTACGATACGATGCTCCTGTCCCTGACCTTCCTGTCCCTAAGACTGTTTTCTGATACTATACACCTGTCCTGGACTTCTTTCATGACTTGTTTATGATACTATGCTGCCTATCCTAACCTTCTGTCTATGACTTGTTTATGATACTATGCTGCCTGTGCCGGTCCTGACGTTCTATCTATGTCTGGTTTACGATAATATACGCCTTTCCTACGCTTCTGTCTATGACGGGGGGGGGGGGGGGGGGGGGCGGGGGGGGGGGGGGGAGGGGGGGGGGGGGGCGGGGGGGGGGGGGGGGGGGGGGGGGGGGGGGGGGGGGGGGGGGGGGGGGGGGGGGGGGGGTGGGGAGGGGGGGGGGGGGGGGGGGGCGAGGTGAGGGGCGGGGGGGGGTGGGGGGTGCGGGGGGTGGGGGGAGTTATGGATAATATAACTGCCTGTCCTGACCTTCTGTCTATGACTGGTTTATGATAAATACTGCCTGTCCTGACCTTCTGACTATGACTGGTTTATGAAATAATACTGGCATGTCCTGACCTTCTGTCTATGACTGGTTTATGATAAATACTGCCTGTCCTGACCTCTGTCTATGACTGGTTTACGATATTGATGCTCTGTCCTGACCTCCGTCTAATTACTTGTTTTATGATACTATGTCTGCCTGTCCGACCTTCAGTCCTATGACTGGTTTATGATACTATGCTGCCTGTCCTGACTTTCTATCTATGACTGGTTTACGATACTATGCTGCCTACCTTACCGTTCGGTCTATTACTGGTTATGATATATACTTCCAGTCCTGAACCATATCGTCTATGACTGTTTTTCGATAATATACTGCTGTCCGACCTTCTGTCTATGACTGGTTTATGATACTATGCCTGCCTGTCCAACCTCTGTCCTAAGACTGGTTTTACGATACTTATGCTGCTGTCCTGACCTTCTGGTCTATGACGGTATTACGATACTATGCTGTCTGTCCTGACCTTCTGTCTATGACGGTTGTACATACAATAATCCTTGTTCTGACCTTCCTCTATGACTGGTTTACGATACGATGCTCCTGTCCCTGACCTTCTGTCTATGACTTGTTTTTGATACCTATACTGCCTGTCCTGACCTTCCTTCTATGACTAGTTTATGATACTATGCTGCCTATCCTAGCCTTCTGTCTATGACTTGTTTTACGATACATTCTGCCTGTCCTGACCTTCTATGTTTGACTGGTTTACGATAATATACTGCCTTCCTGACGTTCTGCTATGCTGTTTAGGTCATACTATGCTGCCTGTCCTGAACCTTCTGTCTAGGACAGGTTTACATACTATGTCTGCCTTTCTGACCTTCTTCCTATGACTGGTTTACGATACGATGCTCTGTCCTGACCTCTGTCTATGACTGGTTTACGATACCAATGCTGCCTGTCCTGACCTCTGTCTATGACTGGTTTACAATACTATGCTGTCTCCTGTTCCTGACCTTCTGTATACTGACCCGGATTAGCGATACTCATGCTCTCATGTCGTGACCTTCTGTCTATGACTGGTTTACGATACAGTGATCCTGTTCTGAACTTCCGTCATCGACTGTTTAACGATCACGATGCTCCTTGTCCTGAACTTCTTCTATGAACTTGTATATGATACTATACTCGCCTGACCTCTTACTTCTGTCTATGACTTGTTTATGAAAAAAAAAAAAATTACAATCAGCCTATCCTGACCTTATGTCTATGACTTGTTTACGATACTATGCTGCGCTGTCCTGACTTTCTATCTATTACTGGTTTACGAAATATACTGCCTGTCCTGAATACATTTACCTCTGTCTATGACTGGATTAAAGATATGATGCTCCTGGTCCTGACCTTCAGTCTATGACTTGTTTATGAAAACTATGCTGCCTTCCTGAACTCTCTGTCTATGACTGTTTATGAACTATGCAGCCTGTTCCTGACCTTCCTTTCTATGACTGTTACTGAACGATGTGCTCTGTCCCTGTACCTTCTGTCTATGACTGGTTTCGATACACAAGCGCTGTCCTGACTTCTTCTGTCTATGACTGGTTTACGCATACAATGATCCTGTTCTGACCTTGATCAATGCACTGGTTTACGATACCCGATGCTCCTGTCCTGATCCTCTGTCTATGACATGGTTTACGATACCATAATCCTGTTTCTGACCTTCCCGTCAATGACTGGTTTACGTACGATGCTCCTGTCCCTGACCTGTTCTGTCTATGACTTGTTTATGATACTATACTGCCAGTCACTGACCTTCTTTCAGGACTTTATTTATGATACTATGCTGCCTACCTTACCTTCTGTCATGACTTGTTTACGATACATGCTGCCTGTCCTGACGTCTATGTTGACTGGTTTACGATAATATACTGCCGTCCTGACGTTCTTCATGACTGGTTACTATACTGATGTGCTGCGCTGTCCTGACCATCTGTCTTAGGACTGGTTCCGATACAATGCTGGCCTGTTCTGATCCCTTCGTCTATGACTGGTTTACGATAACGATCTCCTGTCGCTGACCTTCTGTCCTATACTGGGTTACGATACAATGCTGCCTGTCCCTGACCTTCTGTCTGATGACTGTTTTACAATACTAATGCTGGCCTGTCCTGACCTCTGTCTATGACTGGATTACGGTACTATGCTCATCTGTCGTGACCTTCTGTCTATGACAGGTTTACCGATAAGTGATCCTGTCTACCTTCCCGTCTATGACTGGTTTACGATACAATGCTCACTGTCCTGACTTCTGTCTATGACTTGTTTTATGATACATAACTGCCTAAGACCTGACCTTCATGTCTATGACTTGTTTATGATACTATGCTGCCTATCCTGTGCCTTTCTGTCTATGGACTTTGTTTACGATACTAGCTGCCTGTCGACCTTCTATCTATGTACTGTTTACGATAATATACTGCCTGGTCCTGACCTTCGTGACGTATGACTGGTTTACGATATTATTGCTTCCTGTCCTGACCTTCAGTTCTATGACTTGGTGTTATGATACTATGCTGCCTGTCCTGACCTTCTGTCTAATGACTGGTTTTATGATACTATGCTGCCTGTTCTGACCTTCTGTCTATGACAGGTTTACAGATACGATGCTCCTGTCCTGACCTTCTGTCTATGACTGGATACGATACAATGCTGCTGTCCGGACCTTTCCTGTCTATGACTGGATTTACCCGATACAATGATCCTGTTCTGACCTTTCAGTCTATGACTGGTTTTTACGATACGATGCTCCTGTTCCTGACCTTCTGTCCCTATGACTTGTTTCTGATACTATACTTGCCATAGTCCCTGACCTTCTTTCTATGAACTGTTTATGATACTATGCTGGCCTATCCTAACCTTCTGTCTATGACTTTTTATGAATTACATGCTGCCTGTGCCGTCCTGACGTTCTAATCTGTCTGGTTTACGATAATAATCTGCCTGTCCCTGACCTTCTGTCTATGACTGGTTTATGATAATATACTGCCTGTCCTGACCTTCTGTCTATGACTGGTTTACGATATGATGCTCCTGTCCTGACCTTCTGTCTATGACTTGTTTATGATACTATGCTGCCTGTCCTTACCTTCAGTCTATGACTGGTTTATCATACTATGCTGCCTGTCCTGACTTTCTATCTATGACTGGTTTACGATACTATGCTGCCTATCCTGACCTTCTGTCTATTACTGGTTTATGATAATATACTGCCTGTCCTGACCTTCTGTCTATGACTGGTTTTCGTTAATATACTGCTGTCCTGAACCTTCTGTCCTATGACTGGTTTATGATATTAGCTGCCCTTCCTGACCTTCTGTCTATGACTGGTTACTGATACTATGCTGCCTGTCTGACCTTCTGTCTACGACTCGGTTTTACGATACATGGGCTCCTGTCCCTGACCTCTGTCTATGACTGGTTTACGATACTATGCTGCCTGTCCTGACCTTCTGTCTATGACTGGTTTACGATACTATGCTGCCTGTCCTGACCTTCTGTCTATGACTGGTTTACGATACAATGATCCTGTTCTGACCTTCAGTCTATGACTGGTTTACGATACGATCCCTGTCCTGACCTTCAGTCCTATGACATTGTTTATTGAACTATGCTAGCAGCCCTGACCTGACCTACTGTCTATGACTGGTTTAATGATACTATGGCTGCCTGTTCTGACCTTACTGTCTATGACTGGTTTACGATACGATGCGCCTAGTCCTGACCTTCCTGTCTATTACTGTTTACGATACAATGTGCTGTCCTTGACCTTCTGTCTATGACGGTTTACGATACAATGATCTCTCTACTGTTCTGACCTTCAGTCTATGACTGGTTTAACGATACGATGCTCCTGTCCTGACTTCTGTCTATGACTTGTTTCGATCACAATACTGCCTGTCCCTACTTCTTTCTATGATTGTTTATGATACTATGCTGCCTATCCTAACCTTCAGTCTAGGACTTGTTTACAATGTTTTTTGATGATATTTCTGTTGCTTTCCTTTCTGGTTCCCCTTAAGCAAGCACCGAGGTGTGAGACCCTGGAAGCCATTCAATGTCCCATTGTCCACCGCTCTAAGGCTTTCCACCGGAGGCCATTAGCATTCTGCACACAAAGCCCCGTCACCCGCAGAAATCTTTCCCCCTCAGCAATCACGAGAGGATTTAATGAGAAGGAATTTCTCCTTGTGCTTGGCGGCTCCTCACCAGAAAGGAATCTAATTATGAGTTAACCAGCGCTCTGCTGGAAGTGACAGCCGGGGACAGATAACATTTTGGAAGGGGATGAAGCTGGAGATGTCCTCGGGGACATTCACAATGGTTCACAAAACTGCATTAGCCAGATTCTGGTCACATATCTCCGAGCTGAAGCCGGCAGCCAAGATCAGATGAAAGAGTAACTAGTGACTTGCCGGAGAGAAGATGGGAAAAGGAGAGAGAGGAACCATCAAAGTCATGACTCGCGTCGAAATCTGTCCATAGGATGGAAGCACAAGATGGCAGAGGGGCAACAGGACTGGCAAAAAAACTGTACTTGGCTCCAACATATATGACCTCCATAAGCACAAGATGGCAGCCGGGCACCGAGACTGGCAAAAACACTGTGTATGGCTCCAACCTAGATGACATAGAGGACATCACACGTCCACCACTCCCATCTTCCTAGGACAAGTGATCTTGTCGTAGAAAGACCTTTGGGGAATAAGGAACCATCAAAGTCATGACTCAAATCAGAATCTGTTCATAGGATAGAAGCACAAGATGGCAGATGGGCACCAGGACTGGCAAAAACACTGTACTTGGCTCTAACATATATGACATCCATAAGCACAAGATGGCAGCCGGGCACCAAGACTAACAAAAACACCTTGTATATCTAGATGACATAATGGACATCACACATCCACCACTCCCATCATCCTAGGCCAAGTGATCTTGTGGTAGAAAGACCTTTGGGGAGTAAGGAACCATCAAAGTCATGACTCAAATCGAAATATGTCGATAGGATGGAAGCACAAGATGGCAGACGGGCACCGGACTGCAAAAACACTGTTTGTAAAGGTCCAACCTAGATGACAAAAAATTTTTTACAACACCTTCCCCCACTCCCATCGTCCTGACAATGATTTGTGGGAGAAAAATTTGGGGAATAAAAAACCAAAGCGACTAAAATCGAAATCGTCCATAGGAGGGAAGCACAAGAGGCAAGGGCAACAGGACGGCAAAAACCGGGCGGGCTCTAACAATATGACATCCATAAGCCAAGAGGGCACCCGGCCCGAGACAAACAAAAACCCCTTTGTGTAGCCCCAAACCCTAGATGACAAAATGGACATCACACTCCCCCCACCCCATCGTCCTAGCCAAGTGATTTTGTGTAGAAAGACCTTGGGAAAAAGGGAACCATCAAATCATGACTAAAAACAAATCTGTTCATGGATGCAAGCACAAGTGGGGGAAGGGCACCAGACTGGCAAAAACCCCTTTGTTTTGCTCTAACCGATGAATAGTGGACACACCTCCCCCCCCCCCATCTGCTGGGCAAGTGATCTTGGGGTAGAAAGCCCTTTTGGGAAAATTAAGGAACCATCAAAGTCAGACTCAAATCGAAATCTGCCATAGGATGGAAGCACAAGATGGAAAGGGCCCGGACGCAAAAACCTGTGCAGGCCCAACAATATAAAACCATAAGCACAAGATGGCAGCCGGGCACCAAGACTAACAAAAACACCTTGTATACCTAAATGACATAATGCACATCACACATCCACCACTCCCATCATCCTAGCCAATGTTTTGTGGTAGAAAGACCTTTGGGGAATAAGGAACCATCAAAGTCATGACTCAAATCGAAATCTGTCCATAGGATGGAAGCACAAGATGGCAGACGGGCACCGGGACTGCTAAAAACACTGTGCATGGCTCCAACATACATGACATTCATAAGCACAAGATGGCAGCCAGGCACCGAGACTACCAAAACACCTTGTATAGCTCCAACCTAGATGACATAGTGGACATCACATGTCCACCATTCTCATCATCCTAGGACAAGTGATCTTGTGGTAGAAAGACCTTTGGGGAATAAGGAACCATCAAAGTCATGACTCAAATCGATATCTGTCCATAGGATGTAAGCACAAGATGGAAGACGGGCACCAGGACTGGCAAAAACACTGTGCATGGCTCCAACCTAGATGACATATTGGACATCACACATCCACCACTCCCATCTTCCTAGGACAAGTGATCTTGTCTTAGAAAGACCTTTGGGGAATAAGGAACCATCAAAGTCATGACTCAAGTCGAAATCTGTTCATAGGATGGAAGCACAAGATGGCAGACGGGCACCAGGACTAGCAAAAACACTGTGCATGGCTCCAACATACATGACCTCCATAAGCACAAGATGGCAGACGGGCACCAGGACTGGCAAAAACACTGTGTATGGCTCCAACCTAGATGACATATTGGACATCACACGTCCACGACTCCCATCGTCCTTGGACAAGTGATATTGTGGAAAGAAAACCTTTGGGGAAAAAGGGAAACCCATAAAAGGTCATGACTCAAATCGAAATCTGTCCATAAGATGGAAGCACAAGATGGCAGACGGGCACCGGGACTGGCAAAAATACCTTGTATGGCTCCAATCTAGATGACATAGAGGACAAAACACCTCTACTATTCTCATCATCCTAGGACTTGAGATCCAGTGACTTGCAGGAGAGAAGGTGGAAAACAAAGAAAAAAAGGACCATTAAAATCAAAATCTATCCATAGGATGGAAGCACAAGGTGGAAGATGGACGCTGGGACTGGCAAAAACACCTTGTGTATGGTAGCTCCAACATACATGACATCAATAAGGACAAGTGATCCTGTGGTAGAAAGACCTCTGGGGAATAAGGAACCATTAAAGTCATGACCCAAGTCCAAAATTGTCCTTAGGATTTAAGCATAAGATGGCAGATGGGCACCGGGACTGGCAAAAACACCTTGTGTGGCTCCAACCTAGATGACATAACACCTCTACTACTCTCATCATCCTAAGACTAGAGATCCAGTGACTTGCAGGAGAGAAGGTACAAAAAGAAGAAAAAAGGACCAATAAAGTCGAAATCTGTCCATAGGATTTAAGCATAAGATGGCGGACGGCACCGGGACTGGCAAAAACACCTTGTGTGGCTCCAACACACATGACATCCAGAAGCACAAGATGGCAGACGGGCGCTGGGACTTTTCAAAAACACTGTGCATGGCTCCAACATACATGACATCCATAAGCACAAGATGGCAGCCGGGCACCGAGACTAACAAAAACACCTTGTGTAGCTCCAACCTAGATGACATAATGGACATCACACGTCCACCACTCCCATCGTCCTAGGCCAAGTGATCTTGTGGTAGAAAGACCTTTGGGGAATAAGGAACCATCAAAGTCATGACTCAAATCAGAATCTGTTCATAGGATAGAAGCACAAGATGGCGGACGGGCAACAGGACTGGCAAAAACACCTTGTGTGGCTCCAACCTAGATGACATAAGACCTCTTCTACTCTCATCATCCTAGGACTAGAGATCCAGTGACTTGCAGGAGAGAAGGCACAAAAAGAAGAAAAAAGGACAAATAAAGTTGAAATCTGTCCATAGGATGGAAGCAAAAGATGGAAGATGGACGCTGGGACTGGCAAAACCCCTTGTGTATGGCTCCAACATACATGACATCCATAAGCACAAGATGGCAGACGGGCACTGGGACGGACAAAAACACCTTGTATTGCTCCAACCTAGATGACATAGTGGACATCACACGTCCACCACTCCCATCGTCCTAGGCCAAGTGATCTTGTGGTAGAAAGACCATTGGGGAATAAGGAACCATCAAAGTCATGACTCAAGTTGAAAGCTGTCCTTAGGATTTAAGCACAGAACCTGGCAAATCCACTGGTACAGTCTTAACATAGAAAACATAGAGGACATAACACCGCTACTACTCCCTTCATCCTAGGACTAGAGATCCTGTGGTAGAAAGACCTTTAGGCCCTACTGTCCACAAAACTTCATTAACCAGATTCTGGTCCCATTTCTCCAAAGTGGAGCCAGTAGACAAGATCAGATTAGAGAGTAACAAGTGATTGATGGAGAGAACATACAAAAAGAAGAAAAAGGGACCATCAAAGTCATGACTCAAGCTGAAATCTGTCCACAGGATTTCAGCACAAGATGGCAGACGGGCGCTTGGACCGGCAACAACATCTTGTGTGGCTCCAACCTAGATGAAACAACACTTATACTACTCGAAGAGGACATAACACTACTCCCGTCATCCCAAGACTAGAGATCCAGTGGTCGGAAAAATTGTGGGCCCTATTGGTCACAAAACTTCTTCAGCCAGAGCCAGAAGCCAAGACCAGACTGGAGAGTAATAAGTGACTTGCTGAAGAGAAGATACAAAACATGGATGACATCCATAAGCACAAGATGGCAGACGGGCACTAGGACTGGCAAAAACACCTTGTATAGCGCCTACCTAGATGACATAGAGGACAGAACACCTTCACTACTCTTATCATCCATGGATGAGAGATTCTGTGGTAGAAAGACCTGTGAGCCCTACTGTCCACAAAAATTCATTGACCAGATTCTGGCAACTTATCTCCAAAAAAGTGACTTCGCAAATAGAAAAGTTACAAAAAGAGGAATAAGGGAGCATCAAAGCCAAAGTTGTCCATAGGATGTAAGGACAAGATGGCAGAAGGGTGCTGGGACTGCTTGGAGTGGATTTGAAGCTCCAGTGCAAACCTCCACAATGCTCTGTTTGGGTGGCACAGTTTTTATTTTACAAGATATTTATTAGATTTTTTATTAGTGGTTTTTATAAGTTGCTTTATTTTTCTTTTTGAGCTTTAAATTTTAAAAACACTGTCCATTTTTTATACTGTGTACCATGTGATATCCAAACTTTATATATAAAGGACAATGCCATTAGTGTGAACATGTGCAACTGAGGAAGCGAGGGAGATACCTCGTGAAAAGCGGTTTGAATTTCTATTTGATTTTATTTTGGACAATAAAAAGACACATTTATGTGGCTAGCGCCTAATGTCTTGTCCGTTCTTTTTGTCTGTAAACGCTGTTTATAGCCCATTTTTAAGTCTTCCTTTTTTTGCTTGAACAAAGTAAAATAGGAATTCTTTTAACTCTATTCGTTCCGGGGACCCCCCTGAATTCCTGTGGAGGTTCACCGTGACATCGCTAGACGGGCAGCTCGACACTGATCCCCAGGGATCGTTACAAATGTTTTAGTTATTAAATTTTTTGTGCCATTCCAGCACAACTTGCAGAGGGAGAGACTAAGACACCGTAACTTCTACATTGTTAAAAGTTTTACCCGCACGAGGTGCGCTTCTCTCTGCTTTATGTTTTAACTTGCAGTACTTGTTTTACTATTCTTGTACATAGGGGGCAGTATTATAGTAGTTATATTCTTGTACATAGGAGCAGTATTATAGTAGTTATATTCTTGTACATAGGGGGCATTATTATAGTAGTTATATTCTTGTACATAGGGGCAGTATTATACTAGTTATATTCTTGTACATAGGGGGCAGTATTATAGTAGTTATATTCTTGTACATAGGAGCAGTATAATAGTAGTTATATTCTTGTACATAGGAGGCAGTATTATAGTAGTTATATTCTTGTATATAGGGGCAGTATTATAGTAGTTATATTCTTACACATAAGAGCAGTATTATAGCAGTTATATTCTTGTACATGAGGGGGCAGTATTATAGTTATTTAATATTTTTGTACATAGGGGGGTATTAATAGTAGTTTATATTCTTGAAACATAGGGCAGAAATTAAGTAGTTATATTCTTGTACATAGGGTATATTATAGTAGTTATATTCTTCTACATAGGGGCAGTCTATATAGTAGTTAAATTCTTGTACAAAAGGGGCATTTATTATAGTAGTTAAAATCGGGTACATAAGGACAGTAATTATAGCATTATTTTCTTTTTACAAAAGGAGCAGAAATTATAGTAAGTTAAATTCTAGTACAAGGAGCATATTAAAGTAGTTATTATTCTTGTACAAAATGAGCAGTATTTATAGTAGTTATATTCTTATAAAAGGGGCATTTATTAATAGTAGTTAAATTCTTGTACATAGGGAGAAATAATATAGTAGTTATTTTCTTGTACATAGGGGCAGTATTATAAGTAGTTATATTTTGTACATGGGGGCAGTATTATAGTAGTTTATTTTCTTGTAAAAAGGGGGCAGTAAAAATAGTAGTTATTTTCCCTTGTGCAAGGGGGCAGTAATTATAGTATTTAAATATTCTTGTACATAGGAGCATATAATAGTAGTTAAAATTCTTGTACATAGGAGGCAGAAATTATAAGTAGTTAATTCTTGTAATAGGGCAGTATTATAGTAGTTATATTCTTACACAAAAGAGCAGTATTATAGCAGTTATAACTTGTAACATAGGGGGCAGTATTATAGTAGTTAATTCTTGTAACATAGGGGTAGTATTATAGTAGTTATATTCTTGTACATAGGAGCATATTATAGTAGTTATATTCTTGTACATAGGGGGCAGTAATATAGTAGTTATATTCTTGTACATAGGAGCATATTATAGTAGTTTATATTCTTGCACATAGGAGCAGTATTATAGTAGTTATATTTTTGGGTACAAGGGGGCAGTATTAAAGTAGTTATATTCTTGTACATAGAGGGTAGTAATATAATAGTTATATTCTTGTACATAGGGGGCAGTATTATAGTAGTTATTTTTTGTACCTTGGGGCAGTATTATAGTTTAAAAATTTTTGAACATAGGGCAGAAATTAATAGTATTTTATTCTGTACTAGGGGCAGTATTAAGTATAAATTTTCTTGTACATGGGAGGCAGTATTTAGTAGAAATTTCTTGTACATGGGGGCAGTATTATAGTAGTTATATTCTTGTACATAGGGGCAGTATTATAATAGTTATATTCTTGTACATAGGGGTCAGTATTATAGTAGTTATATTCTTGTAAATAGTGGGCACTATTATAGTAGTTATAGTATTGTAAATAGGGGGAGTATTATTGTATTATATTCTTGTACTAGGGGCAGTATATAGTAGGTTATTATTTTTGTTACATAAGGCAATATTATAATTTATAATTCTTGTACAAGGAGCAGTATTATAGTAGTTATATTCATGTACACAGGGAGCAGTATTATAGTAGTTATATTCTTGCGCATAGGAGCAGTATTATAGTATTTATATTCTTGCACATAGGGGGCAGTATTATAGTAGTTATATCTTGTAACATAGGAGGCAGTATTATAGTAGTTTATATTCTTGTACATAGGGGCAGTATTATAGTAGTTATATTCATGTACAAGGGGCAGAAATTATAGTAGTTATATTCTTGTTTATAAGGGGCAGTATTATAGTAGTTATATTTTTTTTCTTGTACATAGGGGCAAATATTATTAGTAGTTATATTCTTGTACATTGGGGCAGTATTATAGTAGTTATATTCTTGTACATAGGAGGCAATATTATAGTAGTTATAGTCTTGTACATAGGGGCAGTATTATAGTAGTTATATTCATGTACATAGAGGGTAGTAATATAATAGTTATATTCTTGTACATAGGGGGCAGTATTATAGTAGTTATATTCTTGTACATAGGGAGCAGTATTATAGTAGTTATATTCTTGTACATAGGGAGCAGTATTATAGTAGTTATATTCTTGTACATAGGGAACAGTACAGTAGTATTTATATGTGTAGTAAATTACGCTGATGTTCTGCACGCTGCAGGTTCAAATCCACATTGACGATCCACAAGACACCTTGCTGCGCTGTGAATTTAATATTCTGTGCTGGTAGGCAGTATGTGTGCGGAAATTTTCTGCAGCGTGTGGAGGACGATTTAAGAAGGTCTAATCCCCAGGCCTGTTATCTGCATTTTCTCTTCCACACAGGAAAGCTCAGCCTCTCCCCTACGTGGGCATTTTCCGCAGTGGTTAATGGTTGTGTCATTTTTTTCGGCAGAGCAGTAGCGTGTTCCTGGGGTGAGGACAGGAGACCCTACAGTTTGTCTCGGCAGAACAATCTGATGATCGGGGGCTGGTGGGGGATTCGCACAGAGAGAACATGGAGGAGGGTGTCTGTCATATACAATGGGCGGCTCGGGTCCCCCGGGTGCGGAGTTTGTGGGCTGAGGCGTCGCCCGGCTGATTCCTATAGATTATTCGTTCAATGTTGATGGTTCAGAATGAGACCAGAATTGAAGGAACGTGGCGGGGATTTGGTGCCGGGGTCTCTGCAGAACATCACGCTCAGGAAGTTAATTTTCCCATTGTTCGGAATGTACCATGGAGACACAATGTAGCACCAACATTGCTGTTGCTTAGTAACCTGATCTCCTTTAATGCAAATATATAGTTGTGTCAGTGCGAGGCTCAGGCGAGTTCTGAGGGGCAGACGAAATTTTTGGCAATTTAAAATCCCAAAAAAAAACAATGAGGCAAAAGGAGCAAATCTAAATTTTTTTGCAGGGACAAATTGTTCTCAGACAGGAGCCATGCTGCAAGGGGGGGGAGTGTGAAACCACCAGCTCCCCGGGGTGGGTTTCAAACAGACAAGAGCCATGCTGCAAGGGGGCGGGGCTGTGACAACTTCCACTGCTCCTGAAAAGTGATTGGTTGGCACAATAGACATGTGCAAGTGGGCGGGGCTGTGATAACCACCACTGCTCCTGTGATTGGTTGTCACAATAGACAAAACCCCTGCTGCAGGCGGGGGGGGGCTGTGCAACTTCCACGCCATTTTTATTGGGTTTCACAATAGACTGGAGCAATGATGCCAGGGGGCGGGGCCGTGACAACCTCCACTGCAAGTGGAAAGTGATTGGTTGGCACAATAGACAGGAGGCCAGTTCTGCAAAGGGGGCGTTGGGACTTGACAACCCTTAAATCGCTAGCTCCAATTACATTGTTTGAGACAATTGCCACAGGAGCCATGCTGCAAGGGGGCGGGGCTGTGACAACTTCCACTGCTCCTGAAAAGTGATTGGTTGGCACAATAGACTGGAGCAATGATGCCAGGGGGCGGGGCTGTGATAACCACCACTGCTCATTTGATTGGTTGTCACAATAGACTGGAGCAATGATGCCAGGGGGCGGGGCTGTGACAACCTCCACTGCAAGTGGAAAGTGATTGGTTGGCACAATAGACAGGAGCCATGCTGCAAGGGGGCGAGGCTGTGACAACTTTCGCTGCTCCTTTGATTGGTTGGCACAATAGACAGGAGCTGCAACGGGGGAAGGGGGGCGGGGCTGTGACCACCCTTCCACTGCTCCTTTGATTGGTTGGCACAATAAAATTAACCAGGAGCCTGCCACAAGCAGCTTTGGGGCATGTAGAAAAACCTCCACTGCACCCTAAAGCCCAAGAGTCCCCTACAGACTGCCTTCAAACCATGTGGCGCTGCCCATTTTGGGGGGCGGGACTTGTGTAGGCCCCACCTATTTTCGCTGCTTTTACTAAATAAAACAAAAGCCAGGCAGACTAATCTCACTTTACTGCAGCTGCTGCTTATTTCTAGGCAGTTTCATTACAAATAGTAGGCAATGACATAATGATGGCTCTATTGTTCTCTGGACAGGCATAGGTAGGGTTAGACTAGACTGAAAAGTGATTGGTGGGCCCCAATAATCACCTCCACTGGTGGCCTCTGAGAATCAACTCCACTGTTGGGCCCTAAGAATCAGCTCCAATGGTGGACCCCAAGAATCAACTCCACTACTGGGCCCCAAGAATCAACTCCACCGGTGAGTCCCCAGAATAAAAATTCCACTGGTGAGCCCTAGACACCCCAGTTCAACCCTGGCCGTGCACGGAGACTGAGGCTGGAAGAAAAGAAGTTATACAAAGTGCAGCAGAGGATCCTGGGACTTGTAGTTTTAGAGGACAAAGGGAGCGAGAGCTACTAAATAGGAAACGCTGCTGCTCGGCTGCAGAAAAGGGAGGCGACATACAGCACAGCAGGAGCCGAAATGACACAGAAAACAGCACACAGAGATGGATGAAGACTCAGGGAAGGGAGTCACATGACTGCTCAGGCAAATTGGTATCTCAGAGCTTTCAGATTTGGAGGAAGAGGAATGAAGAGGAATGAAGCTGGAACCTATAAAGGAATATAACACCCCTCACGCCATGTGTGTGATCACCGCAGCGGAGGTGCCCTGCACTAGGTTAACCCTGCTGAGAATGTCAATCCGAAGGCCCTGTGTGTGCTCCAGAGCAGCGCTCCGCAGGACGTTCTGCAGATGTGCTGTGCACCTTGCTCGCTGCACCATGCTAATTACCCTTGATATGTAGCTTTCAAGAGTCGTGCGATGGAAAATAGCCATGTTTCATCCCTGTGCTGATGTCTCCTAGTAATTAATCTAATGAGCCATTAGATGCACATGTCAGGCAGCTCATTACAGACAAGCAGGAGCGCTGCGCACGCTGAGATTGACCACGGCTCGGGCCGGATACTGCTGCTGTCTTGGTGACTCAGTAATGAGCTCTCCCCGGTTACAGTCATGATATTTCTAGAGAAAAAAAAAATATCCAGAATATCTCTACCAGGAGAGATTAAAGGGGCACTCTACTGCCATGTGATCCACTACCTGCTGCCGAACCTGAGGGGGGCGGGGCCTGACACCAGTATTCAGGAACAGCCAATGAGAAGCTGGGTGTCATGCTCCGCCCCCTTGACTCTACACATAATACTGTGTAATACTTAGACAGTGTGAACTCAGGAAGGCAGGGATGGTAATAACCACCGCCCGGATGTATACAGTGAATGTGCGGCATCGAGTGATGAAAGTTAGGCCCCTGTAGAATTTAACATGCAGAATATTCTGCCCCAAATGAGGCACAAAATGTGTCCCATTATATTTATTAGTTCATGCAACACGTTTCGGACATGTCACTTAATGAAGATTTCTACAAGTAGATTCAATGAAAGTGGGAGTCAGGTAGGCAACTTATTAGGAGGGGGGCCAAGCAGCAGTCAGGGGAATAGAAAGATTCCTTGGTCTCCGCTCTGGTCACATAACAAGACACCAGTATTATAAATGGGCACATGACTAGGTTGGGAGGCCATAATTGAAAGACATTTTTGGCCAGTTACGGACTAGACACAGAGCTGCCAAGAAACCACCACATGGGCCCATAAGCATCGCAGGTCTGGGGCTACTTTTCAGGGAGATAGGCAGAGAAAGAGAGGAATTAAGCAAGAGACATGTGTTACAGCTGTAGGGTGGACCCCAAGAATCAATTCCACTGATCGGCCCCAAGAATCAATACTATTAGGGGGCCCCTACAAACCACCTCACAAATGAGGGCCCAAAGGAAATCTAAGGAATCTAGTGACAACAATAAGAGGGTTCTTCACAGATTCCAAGTCCTCTGCTGGAGCCCGCAAGGTTGAACTCCGCTTAGTGAGGTACCCCAAGAAGTCAACACCACTGAGGTGGTTGAGCCGCCATAGGTTGAGTAAACTCCATAGTGGTCCCCAAGTATCTATCTCCACTGAGTGGCTCCAAGAATCCTCTCCACTGGAGAACACCTGAGAATCCACCTCACGTGCGAGTTAGGGCCCCAATAAATCATCTCCACTGGTGTGAAGCCTCAAGAATTCATCTCCACAAGGTTGAACCTAGAGAATCAACATCCACTGGTGGCCCAAGAAACAACTCCACTGAGTGATACCTGAGAATCAACGACCACTGGTGGCCCCAAGAATCACCTCCACTGTTAAACCAGAAATACCAACTCACTAGGTTGGAACCCACATAAATCGAAACTCAAAAGAGTGTGTGTGTGTGCCTTCAGAGTCATCTCCACTGAGGTGGACCCCAAAGAAATCAACTCAAATGGGTTGGGCTACGAAGAGAATACAACTCCACTGGAGTGAGGTCGCCCAAGAATCAACTCCACATGGAGCCCCGATAGCATACAACTCCACTGGAGAGCCCAAGAATCATCTCCACTGGTAGAAACCTTAAGAATCAACTCCCACTGGTGGACCGCAAGAATCAACTCAATGATTGGTTTCTCACAAGAGTCATCTCCACTGTTGGACGCCCAAGATCTCATACTCAAATGGTGGGCTCCAAATAAATCACTCCACAGGTGGGTCCTCAAGAAACAACATCTACTGGGTGTCCCCCAAGAATCAACACCACTGGTGAAACTGAGGAATCAACTCCACTGGTGGGCCCCAAGAATTCCCACTCGTCCACGAGGATTATCCCGCAGCAACATCACCACGGTTGAGTGTTCCCAAGAAGGCATTCATCCATGGTGTGGAGCCCAAGAATAGCTCCACTTGTGTAGCCCCACGAAACACACCACTGTGTGAGCCCAAGAATCTCTCACTGGTGAAACCCTTAGAGAATCAAACTCACATGGTGGTTCCCAAGAATCAACACAGAATGTGTGGGCCTCAAGAGTTATCTCCACAGAGGTGGATATCCTCCATAGTAATCAACTACAAAAGGTTGTGTGTGTCTCCAAGAATCAACTCCACTGAGAGGTTCGCCAATGAATCACTCCACTGTGGACCACAAGATCATACACCTGTGGAAACCTGAGAATCACTCCACTGTGGTTGGGCCCCAAGGAATCATCTCCACTGGTGTAGGCCAAGATCATCTCCACGGTGGAGCCAAGAAATCAATCTCGGTCCACTTGATGTGAAGGGACCTGAGAATCAACTCCACTGGTGAGCCCAGTAGATCCACGTCAAATGGTGGTGGCCCCCGCTCAGAATCAACTCCACTGGTTAGAAAGACCTCGTAGAATCAACTCACTACATGTTTACCCAAGATCAACTCAGTCTCCACTGTGTGGGCCCCAAGAGAATATCAATGCACCACTGTGAGGAGCCCTCAGAAAATCAACAACCACCTGGTGGGCCCCGAATGATCAACGATACCACTGGTGAAACCGGAGTAGAACAACTCCACATAGGTGCCCCAATAACAACTCCATCTTGTGGGGGACGCCTCCAAGAATCAACTCCACTTGGTGGCCAAGAATCAACTTCCACTGGTGAAAATAGGGTACCTAGAGAATCAAACTCCTACTAGGTTGTGGGCCTCCAAGAATCAACTCCACTGGGTGAAACCTGATAATCAACTACCCACTGGTTGGCCCCAAGAACAACTCAAGTGTAGGTGGTGCTGTCCTAGAGGTCATCTCCACTGGATGTCCCCAAGAATCAAATCCACTTAAGAATATCCATCGCACGTGTGGGTGTAAAAACTGTCTTAGATCACATCAAATGCGCGCGGGCCTGACAATGGATAAAAATGAAGTGGAAAGCTGCGATATTGCAATGTTACCTTGATGATATTGCCCCTTAAGCCCCTCCTTCCTGGCTGAAGGAAATAAATGTTCAAACACTTCAGCAGTGGAAGGATTGTCTTTACTGTAAATGCAGACAAAGCTGTGAGTACATTCTAAAGAAGTACATTGATCTGGAAGGATGTGTATTTATCTGCCTAAAGTTAGTTTGGTAGACCATGATAGGAGCTTTACACTTTCCCCCGTACCCACAAGTCTAAATTAACTTTCCAATACCTCGACATGTATTCCCTAATGCTTGGTTGACAGTACACCTTGGTCTATAGACTGCACTTGATTAAAATGGAACTATGTGGATTGATTATTGTGAGGCATGCCAGTGTGATTGGTTATTCCATGATGAGGATTTGTGTTTGCAGCTTTGGATGTGACTAGAGCACTTTCAAAGCAATATATGTGCAAAACTAGAGATGAGAGACCTAAATTTATGAGCTAGTATAGGATGCCCCCAATGGTCGCGCATGGCTATAAGGGATGCAGGGCAGGTTAGCAGTTACTACCAGGAAATGGTGGACGCCTTCAGGTAGTAAGTAGGGGCCCTGAATACGATTGTATTGGCGCCAAGGAGGATTAAATAACAGCTCTTAGTTCCCCCATAGAGGTTGATTGAACAGGAAGAACAGGAAGCTCGTGTATAAGAATTGTATTTGTAGCCTACTGGAGCCATAAAAGGTGGTATGGCTCCCAATCCTTCTGAGTTGCTGGAGCATGTATGGTAGAAGTATAAGACATAAGACAAATGTAGACTTGAGGGCAAGTTAGGTGCGTCCTATTATAACTTTTTCTTAGAGCCTCCGGAGGCTTAAGTTACACTTCTAATTTGTCCTCCTTTAGTTAGCGGAACAGAAGCACGAGATCTTTAGTCATACAGTATTTGAGTCTAAACGAGAACTAGAATGAGGTGGAAAGCTCTCAATCCTCTGTGGCTGCGAGTATTACAAATGTGAAGGACATATCACAACAGAGTTGGGGCCCAACTATCATGAATTTTGCATTGGGGCCCTGAAGGCCTACGTTACACCTCTCTAAGTACCCCTCTAGTGAGTGGATGGAGAACAGTGATAACAGAGATCCAGTCATAAAATTGATTTCAGCCTGACAACTATAGGTTAGAAGGAGGAAAATGTGCAGCCCAAAGTCCTCTGTGCTGCTGTTGAAAAGAGGATATAGGCAGATCCACTTTTTCTTGATATGTCCTTTATACATGAAGCATTGTGGTACAGCTGGAGCAGGCACCACACCCCATACTTGTCTTGAGAGAGTGCTAGCCGCCCCATGTCAGCCGGGGCCGCTGAGGCAGTCTTGGCTTATAGCTGTCTGAACAGTGTCTGCACTTGTCCCGAATGGCTGATAAGAAGATGAGCCTGCTGAGTGCCCTGCAGAGGAGTCTCAGCATTGGTATTATGCGAAGGGGAAAGATGGATTGCTCATTGCGTGTATTGTCGGCTAGCCCTCTAAGTCCAGCCTCGCAAACCGCTAAAGATAATTGTGTCCTAATATTAAGAAAGAGAATGGGAGGAAAAAAAAAACACATGGAAAAATATTGATAATGGCTTGTGCTGCGGGGCCCGGTGGTCCCATAAGAAGTGGCCAAACGAATTGTCTGTCACCCGTGAGGACCTGAGAGCTGGCAGAGGTTCCTGCTGTCCTGCGGGATAAATATCAAAGTGAGAGACCCCCTTCTTGTAGTATGTCGCTGCAACCTGTCATCGCCCTTATCCACACCCCTCTTAAGGACAGAGGATTAAGATGGCCTGCCGCCCTTTTCGAGGGATGGGGGCTGGGGCCACAACATAGAACGACCAACTGAGGTCAGCCGGTCCCATCTGGCCTGGAGTGGTCCTCCAGAGCAGAGTGACGCGTTTGGGGTTAGTTTGATTGTGGGGTGGGATTGGTGGGCGGGGGTTGCACCGTTCAGCTGTCCGGAGGTGGTCTCCAGAGCATAGAACTACCAAAAAGTGCCACCCCAGCAATCCCCCTGTGAGCGGGTCAACCAGTAGGCAGAGATGCTACCAAACAGGGCACCCAACTGTCCCATAGGGGGGCGTCTCAGGCATAGGATCACTCAACAGGTCACCTCTATCTATATCCCGGGGATCGGTGCGCCCAGAGAGAGAATATCACCACCATGCACCCAGACTATCCCATAGTGTTGCACCATAGCAGAGATCACGCACTAGGCACCCAGCTAATCCCAGTAGGGCTTCCAAAGCAGAGATCACCGAACTAGGCACCCAGCATCCCCTCCCGGAGGGGCGCCAAGCAGAGATCACCAAACATAGCACCCAGCTTATCCCGGCAGAGGGCCCAGAGCATAGATTCACCAACAGTGTGCACACAGGGCTCTCAGCCGGAGGGGTCTCCAGAGCATAGATCACCTACCTTGTCACGCCATCTATCCCGGAAGGGTGGAGCTCCCAGAGCAGAGAGATCCACCCAAACAGTCCCCATGGTGTGCACCGTCAGAGCGTAACCCGTAGGTTGAGGTCGGCCGAAGTAGAGTACACGCAACAGAGCACCCATGACTATCCCGGTAATGGGGCTCCAGAGCAGAGCGATCGACCAACAGGTGCACCGGACAGCAATCCCAGAGGGAAGCTGTACAAAGCAGTTGGAGATCACCAACATGGATAGCACCCAGCTATCCAGGAGGGGGTCGTCCATGAGCAGAAGATCACCATCGAGGCACCCCAGCTTTCCGATCCCTATAGTGCTGCCAGAGCAGAAGATCACGCTAACAGGGCACCCATCTATTTCTCCGAATAGGAGGTGCAGCCAGAGCAGAATCACAAACAAGGCGACCTCGCTATCACGAGGGGGCGGTCCAGAAGGTAAGATTAGTCACGCAACAATTGGGCAACCCATTCTATCCCAGAGGGGTGTTTCCAGAGCAGAGAGTCACCAACGAGGCACCCAAGCATCCATGAGGGTTCTCCAGAGCAGAGATCACCAACAGGGCATAAGGCACACAGCTATCCGCGAAGGAGGTGCTCCAGAGTCAGAAGGATACGGACCAACATGCAACCACTATCCCGGATGGGGCGCCAGATAAGGACACCAACCAGGCAAACCGCAGCTATCCCAGATGGGCTCCTTGAATCATAGTGATCACAAACAGGGCCACGCCCCAGCTATCCTGTGAGGGGCTCCAGAGACAGAGATCACCACAGAGAGACCCAGCTATCCCAGAGGGGGCTCCAGATGCAAGATCACCAACGGCAACCACTATTCGCGGGAAGGGGGCGCCAGAAGTGAAGATAGATCATCCACAGGCACCCTGCATTCCAATGGGTCTCCAGAGCTAGGAATCCCTCAAGACAGGCAACCCAGCTATCACCGGAGAATCTCCAACAGGCACCCAGCATCCAAGGGGGGGCCCAGAGCAGAGTCACCAACAGGCACCCAGATCCCGGAGGGGGGTAGAGCAGAGATCCCCAAACAGGCACCCAGCTTCCCGAGGGGCCCAGAGAGAATCCCCAACGGGCCCCCGTTTCCCCATGGGGTCCAGAGCAGGATCACCAACAGGCACCAGCTATCCCGATGGGGCTCCGGAGCGGACCCCACGGGGCACCCACTATCCCAAGGGGGTCGGGCAAAAATACCAACAGGCACCCGCTATCCCGGGGGGGCTCAAGAGGAGATCCCCAAAACGGCACCCACTATCCCGGGGGGGCCAGGCAGAGACACCAACGGCACCCAGCTATCCCCGGGGGGGCCCCGAGCAGAGAGCAGAGATTACCAACAGGCACCAAGCTGTCCTAGAGGAGGCTCAAGAGCAGAGATCACCTACAGGCACCCAGCTATCCCAGAGGGGGCTCCAGAGCAGAGATCACCAACAGGCACCCAGCTGTCCAGACGGGGTCCAGAGCAGAGTCACCCATACAGGGCACCCAGCTGTCCAGCGGGGTCTCCAGAGGAGAGACGATCACCAACAGGCAACAGCTGTCCCAGGAGGGGTCTCCAGATCAGAAGAATCTCCCTACAGCACCCAGCGTACCCAGAGGGTCTCTTCCAGAGCAGGAATCCCAAAGGCTCCCAGCTGTCCAGAGGGGGCAAAAACAGAGTCGAGATCACCAACAGCCACCCAGCTGTCCCAGAGGGGCTCCAGAGCAGATATCACCTACTGGCACCCATCTATACCGGATGGGGCTCCAGAGCAGAGATCACCAACAGGCACCCAGCTATCCCAGAGGGGCTCCAGAGCAGAGATCACCAACAGGCACCCAGCTATCCTGGAGGGGCTCCAGAGCAGAGATCACCAACAGGCACCCAGCTATCCCGGAGAATCTCCAGAGCAGAGATCACCAACAGGCACCCAGCTATACCAGAGGGGGCACCAGAGCAGAGATCACCAACAGGCACCCAGCTATCCCAGAGGGGGCGCCAGAGCAGAGATCACCAACAGGCACCCAGCTATCCCGGAGGGGGCTCCAGAGCAGAGATCACCAACAAGCAACCAGCTATCCTGCAAAGTCTCCAGAGCAGAGATCACCAACAGGCACCCAGCTATCCGGAAAGGGCTTCTGAGCCGAAGATCACCACAGGCACCCAGCTATCCGGAAGGGGCACCAGAGCGAGATCACCAACAGGCACCAGCTATCCCGAGGGGGCTCCAGAGCCAGGGTCACAACAGGCAACCCAGATCCCAGAGGGGCTCCAGAGCAGGGATCACCAACAGGCACCCAGCTATCCCACAAAGTCTCCAGAGCAGAGATCACCAACAGGCACCCAGCTATCCCGGCAGGGGCACCAGAGCAGAGATCACCAACAGGCACCCAGCTATCCCAGAGGGTACTCCTGGCAGAGATCACCAACAGGCACCCAGCTATCCCGGAGGGGGCTCCAGAGCAGAGATCACCAAAAAGCAACCAGCTCTCCTGCACAGTCTCCAGAGCAGAGATCACCAACAGGCACCCAGCTATCCCGGAAGGGCTTCAGAGCAGAGATCACCAACAGGCACCCAGCTATCCCGGAAGGGGCACCAGAGTAGAGATCACCAACAGGCACCCTGCTATCCCAGAGGGGTCTCCAGAGTAGAGATCCAAACAGGACCCAGCTATCCCGGAGGGGTCTCCAGAGCAGGGATCACCCAACAGGCACCTGCTTTCCCAGAGGTGCTCCGGAGCAGTGATCCACCAACAGGCATCCTGCTTTCCTAGGGAGGCTCCAGAGCAGAGATTCATAAAACAGGCACCCAGCTATCCCGGAAGGGTCTCCAGAGCAGAGATCACAAACAGGCACCCAGCTGTCCCGGAGGTTCTCCAGAGCAGAGATCACCAACAGGCACCCAGCTATCCCGGAGGGGCTCCAGAGCAGAGATCACCAAAACGCACCCAGCTATCTGGAGGGGCTCCGAGCAGGAGATCACCAACAGGCACCCGCTATCCCAGAGGGGTCTCCAGAACTAGAGTTCACCAACAGGCACCCGCTATCCCGGTGGGGCTCCAGAGCAGAAGTATAAACCAACAGGACCAGTATCCTGATGGGGTCAAGTGCGAGATCACCAACAGGCACCCCGCGATCCGGAGGGGTCTCCAGGAGTAGAGATCACCAACAGGCACCCAGCTATCCCGGAGGGGCTCCAGAGCAGAGATCACCAACAGGCACCCAGCTATCCCGGAGGGGTCTCCAGAGCAGAGATCACCAACAGGCACCCAGCTATCCCGGAGGGGTCTCCAGAGCAGAGATCACCAACAGGCACCCAGCTATCCCGGATGGGGCTCCAGAGCAGAGATCACCAACAGGCACCCAGCTATCCCAGAGGGGGCGCCAGAGCAGAGATCACCAACAGGCACCCAGCTATCCCGGAGGGGGCGCCAGAGCAGAGATCACCAACAGGCACCCAGCTGTCCCGGAGGTTCTCCAAAGCCCCCAAGAGTTCACCAACAGGCACCCACCTATCCCCGAGGGGCTCCAGAGCAGAGATCACCAACAGGCACCCAGCTATCCCCGATGGGGCTCCAGAGCAGAGATCACCAACAGGCACCCAGCTATCCCAGATGGGGCTCCGGAGCAGAGATCACCAACAGGCACCCAGCTATCCCGGATGGGGACACCAGAGCCGGATCACAACAGGCACCCAGCTATCCCGTAAGGGGCGTCAGAGGCATGATCACCAACAGGCACCCAGCTATCCCAGATGGGGCTCCAGTGCAGAAGATCTCCAACAGGCTCACAGCTATCCCGGATGTGGTCAGAGCCAGGGGCACCAACACCGATACCCTGCTGGTCCGGAGGGGGCTACTGAGCGAGATCCACAAACAGGCACCCAGTGCTAACCCGGCGGGTCTCCAGAGCAGAGATCACCAACAGGCACACAGCTATAGCGTCGGGGGCTCCAGAGCAGAGATCACCAGCAGGCACCCAGCTATCCCAGAGGGGCTCCAGAGCAGTGTCACGCCAAACAGGCACCCAGTAACCCGGAGCGGTCTCCAGAGCAGAGATCACCAACAGGCAGGGCCGTCTCTTCCATTGGGCCAGGCAGGCGCCTGCCCGGGGGCCCCTCCTGCTCAGGGGGCCCTTCGGGGCAGCCACCTACCCTGCCCACGTGTAGCGACAGTCCCTTGCGGTGGGTCGGGCAGCGAGTCTGCCTCTGCAGGATGGCCGCCGGACTCCGCCGCTTCCTTTAAGCGGCGCAGAAGGTGATGTTTAATCGCCTCCTGCGCCGCTGTATTTCTAGGCCAGCAGCGCTGTTAGGCTTCCGGTCTAGGAAATCAGGGGGAGCAACGTCCTGTCGTACGCAGCGTGGATGACGTCACGCCGCCCGCGCCGTCGGGAAACGAGCTCCACAGATCGCGGACCACAGCAGGAAGCGGAAAAGGTAAGTAGCGTTTTGTAATACTTTTTTTAAAACTATTTTTAATGTATTTATCTATAGAAATTTAGAGGGGCAAAACAGAGGGGGTGGGGCAAAACAGAGGGGGGGTGGGAGCAAAACAGAAGGGGTCAAAACCAGAGGGGGGGCCCAAACCTGAAGGGGGGGGGCAAAAAACGAGGGGGAGGGGAATAGAGGGGGGGTCAAAACAGAGGGGGGGGGCACAACAACCAGAGGGGGAAAACAAGAGGGGGGAGAGGCAAAACCAGGGTGGGGGGGGGGGGGCCCCAAAACCAGAGAGGGAGGCAAAACCAGAGGGGGGGCCAAAAACAAAAGGGGACAATTAGAGGAGGCATTACCAAAGGGGGCTGTACAAAAGGAGCAGTCTAGTAAAGGTGGGGTTATATCCTAGAGGGGTCCATATACTAAAAGGGTGCCTTATAGAAGGGCAATATACTTAAGGGGGCCTTATTACTACAGAGGGGCTATATAAATGGGGATATATTTATTGTGGGCTATATTCCTACTGGGACCTTATATCCTCAAGGGGGCTATATCTAATGGGGGCTGTATATCTTCAAACAAGGGGCTGTAAATCTACTGAAGGTGCATGATATCTACCTACAGTGGACCTGTATACCTACCTACTGGGGTCTGTGATACCTACTACTGTGGGTAATGGTGGGCAACATTAACTTCCTATTTACTTAAAGGGGGCGCCCATAACAGAGGTAGGAATGTGGTGGCGAAGTGCTGATACAGATGAGGATTCTAAGATATTTGTGTGGGTAAATTCTGCAGGACGAGTTATGGGCGGGAGTATTCGTCATGGTCGGTCTGGACAGGTGAAGAAGTAATGAGGAAAAAAGAACGATTCAGAGAACGACTGATCAGAGGAAGACGTCTCCTGTGAGTCCCTGGCTAAGTCAGGGGTTATTTTTCTCTTCTGTGTTTGGATCATGGGCTGTAGTCTTTGTCATGCTCGGTGGTAACGCGAGTTGTGTCTGCCCAACTATGTGCTCTTATTAAGGCGGTGTGTGTAGTTTATAAGATTTGTTATCGATAATGTGTATAATTGTACTGTGCATGGTTATGCTGGTTGGGGGGCCAGTGACAGTTTGCCCAGGGGGCCATAATGCTGTTAAGGACGGCCCGGCCAACAGGCACCAGCTATCCCAGAGGGGCTCAGAGCAGAGATTCACCAAAGGCAACAGCTAACCCGGAGGGTGCTCCAGAGCAGAGATTCACCAAACAGGCACCCGCTATTGCCAGAAGGAGGGCGCCAGAGCAGAGATCACCAACAGGCACCCAGCTATCCCGGAGGTTCTCCAGAGCAGAGATCACCAACAGGCAACCAGCTTTCCACGGAGGGGGTCTCCAGAGCAGAGATCACCAAAGGCACCAGCTATCCGGAAGGGGGTCACAGCAGAGATCAACCACATGCAACCAGCTGTCCAAGAGGGGGCTTCAAGAGCAGAGATCACCAACAGGCACCAGCGATACCAGAGGGGTTCCAGAGCAGAGATCATCAACAGGCTCCCAGCTATCCCGGAAGGGGAGTAACAGCAGTGATCACCAACAGGCACCAGCGGTCCAGAGGGTTTCAGAGCAGAAATCATAAACAGGCACCCAGCTATCCGGAAAGGGCTCCAGAGCAGAGATCACCAACAGGCACCCAGCTATCCCAGAGGGGTCTCCAGAGCAGAGATCACCAACAGGCACCCAGCTATCCCGGAAGGGGCGCCAGAGTAGAGATCACCAACAGGCACCCAGCTGTCCCGGAGGGGGCTCCAGAGCAGAGATCACCAACAGGCACCCAGCTATCCTGGAGGGGGCGCCAGAGTAGAGATCACCAACAGGCACCCAGCTATCCCGTAAGGGGCGTCAGAGCAGAGATCACCAACAGGCACCCAGCTATCCCAGAGGGGTTTCCAGAGCAGAGATCATCAACAGGCACCCAGCTATCCCGGAAGGGCTCCAGAGCAGAGATCATCAACAGGCACCCAGCTATCCCGGAAGGGGCCCCAGAGCAGAGATCACCAACAGGCACCCTGCTGTCCCAGAGGGGTCTCCGAGCAGAGATCCCCTAAGGCAACCCAGCTAACCGGAGGGGTCTTGATCATGTAATATAAGGGACATAGTATGTCTGATTCTATAAATATGAATAACAAACAACATAGGCAATACTTACAGCTCAATGGCCGGACTATAAACTAAACCTAGTAGGAGGCAACACAAGCCCCTGTGCTACTTGGGAAAGATAAAACAGGTGCAGGTAACTAATGAGCAGCAGCTCACACACACTTCCAGTAGGGGAGTAGCTGAATGTTAAAAAACTGCACATCAAATAAGTACCAGTTCACACCAGTATGTAAAAATGTCACAGTATAATACATGGGGAGACTATACAAATGCAAAAATACCGATAAGACAACCACTCCCAGCCTTTTATGCATCAGGGGGGTGGTTGCTGGCATTATAACTGCATATAAATAAGCGATACAAAGTAGCACAGGGGCTTGTGTTGCCTCCTACTAGGTTCAGCCTTTATTCCAGCCATTGAGCGGTAAGTGTAGCCTTGTGGTTGTTTTTGAGTAAATTATGACCCATTTTTCTGTGTTTTTTCTGTAAATTGTTAGTGTAGGGATCTGCAAGAAACCAGGAACCTTGACTTGGTTTGCGAGCTTGTGTATAGTGGCCACTGTATCACTAATACTCTTTATTTGATATTTTTCCAGTATGTCATCTTTTTTTACAAAATAGTGGGGAGCAGGGGGGGGGGTCGGTATTTTGTGTGGGACACCTGATATGTGCTGTGCAGTCCATCCAATCGCACAGTAGAGGCGTCATAGGCTGTAAGCCAGCATGGTGCACCACACGTATCTGTACAGGTGGCACCCTCTGTATCTCCTTATCTATAAGCAATTATAATACCAGCAATCACCCCTCTTATGCATAGTTGGCTGCGAGTGGTTGCCTTATCGGTATGTTTGCATTTGTGCAGTCTCCCCATGTATTATACTGTGGCTTTTTCTGCATACTGGTGTGAACTGGTGCTTATTCAATGTGCAGTTTTTTATCATTCAGCTGCTTCCCTAGTGGTGGGGTGTGTGAGCGACTGCTCTTTAGTTATCTGCACCTGTTATATCTTTCCCAAATAGCACAGGGGCTTGTGTTGCCTCCTCCTGGGTTTAGTTCATAGTCCAGCCATTGAGCTGAGGGTGTGGCCTTGTGGTTGTTTTTAAGTAAATTATGTCCCATTTTTCTGTGACTTTGCTGTAAATAATTGTATAAACAGCAGCACAATGCTATAACCTGGACCCTTCCTGCCTGATACTATATCATGGGCACGCACATCAGTTTTAGGGTCAGTGTCTATGGATTGGGGTCACCCTGCCTGCATTTGTGCTGCGCTTGTCTTCCATTTCCCTTGAATCCGCCAGATACGGCGCCGCCGGGTAGATAGTCATTTGTGTTCCTGCGGATGTGCGCGTTGTGAGCAGTGATTAGCGCGAGGTGCGCGCACACTGACGGGGTCACCGCTCCGGCACCATCACATCATCGTGTACACGTCGCGTCTGTGGGCGGGAGGGTTGTATTATCTGAGATATTTTCAGCGCACAGACGATGGTTAGTGAACTATATCCGGCCGAGCACATGTAAGATCTGCAGCAATTAGACACCAGAGCTGCGGGGGATGGGCAGCCGCGTCCGACATTAGGAGCGTAGATTTCCGACGATGTTGCCACGCGGGACACATATGGTGCAGACGATTATGCCAACGGATCAGAGTAAACCTACACATGGGTCCAAGGCTCTACCTCTAGAGAAATCCAAAAATACACAGTAACCAGGCTCAGACTGGCCCTACGGGGATCAAGGGAAACCCTCAGTGGGTCCCTGGACATGGCAGAAAGCAAGAGGCACGTGAGGTATGTGCAGTCTTGTAGAATAGCTGTGCGCCCCAGGAATCAGAACCACTGGTGGCCCCAAAACCAACTCCACTGGTGGCCCCAAGAATCATCTCACTGTTGGACTCCAAGAATCATCTCCACTGTTGGACTCCAAGAATCATTTCCACGGGGGGGACCAAGAATCATATCCTCTGGTGGGCCCCAGAATCTCTCCACTGTTGGACTCCAAGAATCATTTCCCCTGGTGGGGGCCCAAGATTCATCTCCTCAGTGGGCCCCAAGAATCATCTCCACTGTTGGACTCCAAGAAAACATTTCCACTGGTGGGTCCCAAGAAACATCTCCTCTGGTGGCCCCAAGAATCAGCTCCACTGGTGGGCCCCAAGAATCATCTCCACTGGTGGAACCCAAGACCAACTCCACTGATGGGCCTCAAGAATCAGCTCCACTGGTGGCCCCAAAACCAACTCCACTGGTGGCCCCAAGAATCATCTCCACTGTTGGACTCCAAGAATCATCTCCACTGTTGGACTCCAAGAATCTTTTCCACTGGTGGGACCCAAGATTCATCTCCTCTGGTGGGCCCCAAGAATCATCTCCACTGTTGGACTCCAAGAATCATTTCCACTGGTGGGACCCAAGAATCATCTCCTCTGGTGGCCCCAAGAATCAGCTCCACTGGTGCTCCCAAGAATCACCTCCACTGGTGGGCCCCAAGAATCATCTCCACTGGTGGAACCCAAGACCAACTCCACTGATGGGCCTCAAGAATCAGCTCCACTGGTGGGAACCAAGAATCAACTGCACTGGTGGGCCCCAAGAATCAACCACTGGTGGGCCCCAAGAATCAACTCCACTGGTGGCCACCAAGAATCAACTCCTCTGGTGGGCTCCAAGAATCTACTCCTCTGGTGGCCACCAAGAATCAACTCCTCTTTTGGGCCCCAAGAATCAACTCCACTAGTGGGACCCAAGAATCACCTCTACTGGTGGGCCCAAGAATCAACTCTATTGGTGGCCCTAAGAATCAACTCCCCTGGTGGGCCCCAAGAATAAGCTCAACTGGTGGTCCTCAAGAACCAGGTTCACTGGTGGGCCACAAGACTCATCTCCACTGGTGGGCCTAAGAACCAACTCTACTGGTGGGCCCAAAGAATAGACTCCACTGGTGGGTCCCAAGAATCAACACTAATATCTCTGATACTATAATATAGACACCAATATCACTGATATTATAATATGGGCACTAAAATATCTGGTACTATAATTTGGTGGTCCCAAAGAATCCCTCACATGGTGGGCCCCAAGAATCATCTCCACTGGTGGAACCCAAGACCAACTCCACTGATGGGCCTCAAGAATCAACTCAACTGGTGGGCCCCAAGAACTAACTCCACTAGTGGGCCACAAGAATTAACTCCACTGGTGGGCCCCAAGAATCACCTCCACTGGTGGGCCCCAAGAACTAACTCTACCGGTGGGCCACAAGAATTAACTCCACTGGTGGCTCCAAGAACCAAAACTCTACTGGTGGCCCCAAGAATAAACTCTACTAGTGGGCCCCAACAATCACCTTAACTCGTGGGCTCTAAGAGTCAAATACACCGGTGGGCCCCAAGAATCAACTAGTGGGCTCCAGGAATAGACTTCACTGATGACCCCTAGAATCAACTCCAATGGTGGCCCCAAGAATCATCTCCACTTGTTGCCCCCAAGAATCATCTCCACTTTAGTTCCCCAAGAATCAGCTCCACTGGTGGACCCCAAGAATCAACTCCACTGATGGACCCCAAGAATCCAATCCAGCAAGGATCTCTGCAGAAAGAGTATTTCATGAGAGGAGTGTTCTGATCTTTTAGGATGTTACTATGTGAGTGCATTAGGGAAAGCACAAGATCCACCAGCAGCACAGAGTATTTCATGAGAGGAGTGTGCTGATCTTATAGGAGGCTACTATGTGAGTGCATTAGGGAAAGCAACAGGATCTACCAGCAGCACAGAGTATTTCAGGAGAGGACTGTTCTGATCTTATAGGAGGTTACTATGCGAGTGCATTGGGGGAAAGCACAAGGTTTACCAGCATTTCATGAGAGGAGTATGCTGATCTTATAGGAGGTTACTATGTGAGTGCATTACAGAAAGCACAGGATTACAAGCAGCACAGAGTATTTCAGGAGAAGAATGTGCTGATCTTATAGGAGGTTATTATGTGAGTGCATTAGGGAAAGCACATGATCTACCAGCAGCACAGAGTATTTCAGGAGAGGAGTGTGCTTATCTTATAGGATGTTACTATATGAGTCCATTAGGGAAAGCACAGGATCTATCAGCAGCACAGAGTATTTCGTGAGAGGAGTGTTCTGATCTTATAGGATGTTACTATGTGAGTGCATTACAGAAAGCACAGGATGTATGAGCAGCACAGAGTATTTTAGGAGAGGAGTGTGCCGATGTTATAGGAGGTTAAAATGTGATTTCATTAGGGAAAGCACAGGATCTATCAGCAGCACAGAGTATTTCAGTAGAAGAATGTGCTGATCTTATAGGAGGTTAATATGTAAGTCCATTAGGGAAAGCACAGGATCTGCCAGCAGCACAGAGTATTTCAGGAGAGGGGTTGTGCTGATCTTGTCAGTTCTGTTCACTGTGACCTGTGAGCGAGGCCCCGGCAGCCGCGGCAGACGCCACTTTTGCTGTCAGGCTTCATGTGACAAGAGATAAAAAGCTCGGCGGGGCACCGTGTGGCGGAGCCGGAGCACAATGGAGCGGCTGTGGCTCGTGTCCTCCCCGTTGGCTGACACACTGATCGCCTGTAGAGTGACATCCAAAATATGAGAGCGCCGACGTGCAACAAGCCTGTACCACACCGCGGGTCCCCGTACCCTGCAACTGGGGAGGTGGGCAGAGGACCCCGGAATGTGCCAGCAAAGCCGTGGGGGTGCGAGAAGGAGCAGCAACAAGCCCCAAAATATATGGGGGCAACCGGAGCCCCGCACAGCACCGGCTCTGTGATCACTGGGTCATGTGCTTGGGGCTCAGGTCACAATTTTCAATATCTCATCTTATCGATTTCTTACTGTAAGTGAATGAGAAGGTCCAAAGACAACCTGCACAACATTGCAGAATGTAGGGGCCGCACCCTCCCTCGCCCCGACCCCCTCCAAATCAGCCCCAAACCAGTAACATTGCCATAGGCCCCCGCTGCGTTCTTGGGACGTTGCGGGCCACCCATTGTGGAGGTCAACATGCAGCAAAAGGACTACGACCTTCACAGACAACATACAGATCTCTAGAAAATGGTGAGGAATTGAAAGATAATGAGAGTAGTTATATGTATAGGAAAATGCATGAGAAACAAAAAAGGAACTACTGAGAAAGGCACAAGAAA